>KZ062232.1:0-56573 GCA_002091835.1 Anopheles maculatus
GTACCGTTACAAGTAGACTAAAAATAATATAGCATAAAGCTAAGAGAGCTAGTGCGGTAACAGCACAACAGCACCTGTATCGAAACTTGCTGTTCTTTAGACCGGAAGCGCAGGACCACCACCGGGTGAATCGTTTCATTCCACGTGATACTCTTCGGCACTCCATTCGGGGTGGATATTTCTGGCTCGATCTTGCACGCTACGGTCAATGTGGTTCATGGTGTCGAAAAAACCGGTACCTTTTTCTAACAGGGATACACTCTCTGTTTATTAACCGAGCTGAAATGTGAAACTTTTTAGGCGCGAGTGGTCCAAACAATCTACCAAACGGTACATCCGCTAAGAATAACAATAAAAATAAACATCACAACAAACAAATGTCAACGAGTTTCTTGTGTTCTTTTTTTCTGCTGACTTGACACTCTGCCGGCAACCGCCCTATTATCACTGATAAAACAAACCATTAGCATACTTATGGCTAAATTCGTGAAAGGATGTAGAACATCGTACCCATTCTGAAACGAATATATTCTGAGTAACACGGTTTTGAAACGGTACAGTTTTCTTTTTGAAACGTAGTTGAAGCGAAGATTATCCGTAGATTTTTCATCGGGCTTTTCTAGCACAAAGCAGCATTGATCAATCACAATTTTCTATTGATAGTTTTCCCCTTATTCTTAGGAATGCTGTGCTTCGCAAAAAACACACTATTGCTTGATATCATCGTTCAATAATACTTGATATCGTATTAATTTCCATATTTTCTAAATATTTTTTTCAAATATTTCCGACCGATCACACCTTGTCTATAGCCACCATGAAATCATCCAGCAACGATTGTCAACAGAGCACCTGTCAAACGACCCGACCGCGCCAAACATAACCAATCCAAACAGTACTTTCCTCCGGTCCTTTTTCTTGTGATTTTCTTCCAAAACTACGCAAATAGTTGAATTTCGCAAGTGTGTTAGCACTATAAACTTTCATCAACGCCCACGGGTGAGCAGAATAGGCTCATAATCGTTCGAAAAAATGGCTGATTTCCTCGAGTATTCATCCATCAGTTCGGAAATCCGTGGCGCCATGGTAAGACAGAGCCGGAGGCGGATTCGCCACCTCCACTCGTACGTATCGAGGAACGTAGTCAACATTTTAACGCGTGGTTTAACTACATCCTTTACAGTGCCCTGGAAAGCTGAAAATGACCGACACGGCGATGGTATTCAAAAGCGACAAAACCGGCAAGGTGGAGCAAATCAACTCCGGCGACATTGAGCTGTTGAACTATCAGCGGTTCGTGGGCAGTTTTGGGTTGCGAGTGTTCCTGAAAAATGGTTCGTTGCATCGTTTTCTTGGATTTACGGGTGACGAGGCGAAGATAGCAGAGTTTGTGAAGAAAAACTACAAACTCGACATGTTGGAGAAGGAACTATCGATGCGCGGCTGGAACTGGGGCTCGGTGCAGTTTAAGGGTGCCGTACTGAGCTTCGATGTGGAGAATAAGACCAGCTTTGAGATTCCGCTTAACCACGTGTCGCAATGCAACGTGGGCAAGAACGAGGTAACGGTCGAGTTCCACCGGAACGATGATGCGCCGGTCAGCTTGATGGAGATGCGGTTCCACATTCCTACGTCCGAGTCGGCTGACATTGACCCTGTGGAAGCATTCCAGGAGAACGTCATGAAGCAGGCCTCCGTCATATCGGTATCTGGCGATGCGATTGCGATCTTCCGCGAAATCCATTGCCTTACCCCGCGTGGTCGGTACGATATCAAAGTATTCCAGACATTCTTCCAACTGCACGGTAAAACGTACGATTTTAAAATCCCAACATCGTCCGTACTGCGACTATTTCTGCTACCGCACAAGGATAACCGGCAGATGTTCTTCGTCATATCGCTGGATCCACCGATCAAGCAGGGCCAAACGCGTTACCACTTCCTGGTCACGCTTTTCCAAATGGACGAAGAAACGAACATTGAGCTGCCGTTTACGGAGGAAGAGCTGAAGGAAAAGTATGAGGACAAGCTGACGAAGGAACTGTCCGGACCGGTTTACGAGGTGTTGGGCAAAATCATGAAAGTGATTATAAATCGTAAGTTAACCGGGCCTGGCACGTTTATAGGCCACTCGGGCACACCGGCTATCGGCTGTTCGTTCAAAGCGGCTGCCGGATATCTGTACCCGCTGGAGCGCGGGTTTATCTACGTCCACAAACCACCAGTGCACATACGGTTCGAGGAGATCGCAACGGTCAATTTTGCCCGTAGCGGTGGATCTACGCGAAGCTTTGATTTTGAGATAGAGCTAAAAACCGGCACGGTCCATACGTTCAGCAGCATCGAGAAGGAAGAATACTCGAAACTGTTTGATTTTATCGTCGCGAAAAAGCTGAACGTAAAGAACACGGGTGGAAAGGCAAGCTACAAGGACGACTTTGCCGATTCGGATAACGAAGGCGAACCGGACGCGTATCTGGCGCGCGTGAAGGCGGAAGCTAAGGAACGCGACGAAGACGACGATGGTAGCGATTCGGAAGAATCGACCGATGAGGACTTCAACCCGAACCAGCAGGACTCCGATGTGGCCGAAGGGTTCTGAACAATTGTGAGAGGCCTGCTTCATGACGTTCTCCTGGAATGCTTCCACAGGGTCAATGTGGAGTCTTCGTCGGATGATTCCGATGACGAGGACGGTAGTGGCGGCGACAGCGATGGCAGCGGGTCGGACGGTGGCGAGAAAAAGCGCGACAAAAAGAAAGAGAAGAAGGAAAAGGTGAAAGAAAAATTGCCCAAAAAGAAAGAGAAGAAGGAAAAGAAGGAATCAACGGCAAAGAAATCGAAAACTAAAGACTCCGGCGCACCGAAACGACCGTCCACGGCCTTTATGCTCTGGATGAACGCATCCCGTGACCAGATACGGAAGGACAATCCAGGCCTGTCAATGATCGAGATCAGCAAGAAGGGTGGTGAACTGTGGAAGGATCTCAAGGACAAGAAGGATTGGGAGGCAAAGGCATCGAAGGCAAAGGAAGAATATGCGGAAGCGATGGCCGCATACAAAGCGTCGGGCGGTGGCGCTGGTGGAGCGGCGGATGAGGATAAGGGAGAAAAGAGGAAAAAGAAACCCGCCGCCAAGAAATCGGACACGTCCATGAAGGGCAGCGGATTCAAGAGCAAAGAGTTCATCGATGGGGACGATTCATCCAGCGAGGAAGACAAGAAAAAAGACACCAAGAAAGCGAAGGCACCGGAACCGGCCGACAAGAAGGTAAGTTAAGAGCAGAGCAACGTTGTCCCCACGAATGTATAGTGAAATGTGTCTTTATATCTTTTCTATTTTAGAAATCGAAAAAATCCGACTCAGAATCAGAAATGTCCGAATCGGAAGAGGACGAGGATGAGGATATGAGCGAGGGCAGTGATTAAATCCAGCCACCATCGTTGCGCATCTCAAAAGGAGTAATTTTTCCGTTAAAGTATCATCGTCTTATCGTATAAGTACCATTCTGTTCGCATCTGTACGCATATACACTCTCTACCGGAAGCTGCTTTATTTCATCGCGAGAATTGTAATGTTTAATTACGTTTTAATTAAAACAAAACTATTCCAGTATGAGCTGTAGCTGTAGCTCTTGAACAGATTTGAATAGAATAATAAAAACTGGATCGTACGTCGTCGTTTAACAAATAATCTTCTTTGCCTAACATCTTTCAAAACGTACTCGTGAGAAACTTCGCTTCGGTTGTCCGTAATGTTCTTACTTAAATTGATGCTAAATGTGGCCCAATCATAATTGTGCTTGTATGCATTCTTCCATGGCTTGCATATTGGTTGGACGCCATTGCTAGCGATGTGTAACGGTCGCTTTCGCCGGCGTCATTGCAAGCCCCGTAGAATAACCCACACATTCAAGCTACGGATCTGTTGCAACGGCAAGCAAACCAGCTTTAGAAGAGACCTTCTGTGACGCTCATGTTGCTATGCCGTTTACATAACGTCCCCTAGAAAATAACGCTTTCCCCCTAAAAAGGCGGCAATCCGAAACGATACCCATGCTGAACGATGGGAAGCATAAGGTAAAAAAAATATGTGTAAAGGAACAGAAAAGGACTACAGTGTAACAGCCGGCTTCGGATCCCTGTACCCTTCGGTTGAAGCCGGCAATACAAGCGATGCATCAATATAACGTACGTAGGGAAGCAAGGACTCTCGAAAAAGGATAAGCGAACGGTTGGGTTCACAGCTTTGGTCTCAAACATTTCATACCACGGGAAGCGAACGAACAGCCCGCTAAAAGGACGCTTTGGTGTACGGCTTTATGGGGTGTTTGTTTCATACCGGCCTGCTCTTGGTACAGATTTCCCTTCTGCCGTTGCTTTCGTAGAGCACTCTTTTGCCCTTCACAAAAGGATATGCATCGAAAATATTCGTTACAAAGCTGAATTTGCTGTAATATGTATAAATTAATCGGCATTTGAAAAATAATGTACATGACGTTTTTGTTTAAGCCTTATATTTAAGTGATGTTGCACTTATGAATGCTTATTGCACGGTACAGAAGAAACGGAAGCTAACATTTTGGCGCCAAATAGATACCGTCTCAGATTAGGAAGCAAAATTGTGCACAAAATAATAAAAACAAACTCACGTATAACAATATGGAATGTACAAAGCCGTAGAGCTTATTTTAATCGTTGGTATAGATGTGCCTTTCATTTTTTTTTTAAATATTTTTGTGTGGAAAGGTGTGTAACAATTGATTTACGTATAGTGTTTGATGTTAGGTGCTTATCAATTCAATCATTTTTATGAAGAAAATTTCGTTCCCGACTTACTGTCTCTAATTCATGCGGTAAGTCAGCTCTGTTAACGCATGTTGTTGAACTCATTACAAGGATTATAGTTATGTAAATTCGCTAAATAAGTAATCGTTTCATGCGAAAGCACCTTTGCAAAATTGTACCCAGTACCGGCTACGCGATGCGAAAGACCGTACGCGTGCAATAAAAACGTAAACAAACCCTATCCCGGAGCGCGCTTGCCGCGATTACGGCTGCGGACTTGTTGATGTTGGGCTATGGGGCAGTTCACTTTGGTAAGCCAATTTTACCGATTAATTTATACTAGTTGCATGAAATTCTGCTACTTTTCATTAATAAAAGTTTGACGAAAAAACTGTCCATCGTCCACTATAGTGAGAGTATAGTAACGAGTTTATCTATACTTGGCTTACTCGCTTTTTGTATCATTCTTTACCCAAAAAATGCATCATTTTCGTCTAACGGTCTTGTTATAATAGTTTAGTGTTATTTTAAGTTTTTCCTCTAGCCAACACACATTGCTGGCCAGAAGCTAAACTGCATTCCCGGTTGCATGCTGCCAAAAGAAGCATACATTCTGCATCGTCGTAAATAACAATAACGCCGGCATACGTACGGCTTGTGCTGGTGCGTTTGAAAAAGTGACGTTTGCCTTTCATTTATCGCCGTGCGCACGTACACCAGCTCACCCGTCGGCCTTTGGGTGTGTGCGTGTGATCGCCGTTTTTTGTACGGTGTGCTCGCAGCGCAGACAAAGCTTTCCCTTTTTGATTCGTCGAAGTGCTCTAGCGCTGTTCACAGTTCGTTCGGTCTTGGAAGTAAGTGTTCTGCCCTATCTGTGCTGTGCTGCTGTGTGTCCATAGGAAAAAAGTGGTCATAAATTAGTGCATTTTGTGCGGCCGATTTCTCCCGTATCTTACTCCGGTAAGTGAAATATCCCGTTCTACAACTTATGGTGACAATATTCAAAGAGTATTTTTCACGCTGACCGCAAAAATCGGTGACGGTTTTGGGGGAAAAAATCGCCAATTTCCGAAGCGCTTCGCTGGCGTGGGTTCTCTCAGCAAATCCACTATGGCGACATATTGGAATTGTATGGTGGTTGGTGACGACGGCACCGCAAACGAGAGCCGATTGTGGTCGATTTACGCCCAGCCACGGTCGGTGGTGGATGAAATCGTTTGGAAAAAGTATTTTTGCACCAGTTGTGCTGTGTTTTACCGACGTGCGTGCCTTTTGGTTGTACAGAAAAAATCGCCAAACGCCAAAATGGCTGAGGCGGCGAGCGCTATGGCTTCCATGTACCGTAGTACGGGGTGCATTAAATATGGGTGGGATTTTGAAAAATAAATTTCCACTACGGAACGCGTCGGAAGGGCGAACTTTGTTCCATAATCGTCCTACTTTGGTGTGGCCGATCGATTGGCATCGGTACCCCGTAGGGTACGGTGGAAAATTCACGAAAATGGCTCGTTTCGCGCCAAAATATTTTTCCCATATATTGGCTTGTGTTCCGTAGGAACAAAATGCTCTACGTTCGTCCATCTTTCTATGGGCCCAGAGCAAAAGGTTTTTCATTGAAGAGACGGGCACTCACCGTCGATACGATAAGAGGCGCTGGTGCTGTGGTGCAAACGGAACTCATTCAGCACGCTCGCACGGACACACACCGAAGCCCGTACCTCAGCAAGCATTGAAGAGTCGGCTGTGTACGAGCCGTCGGTAAGCGTTGGTATGGATTTTGAATTTTGGTCTCTGAAATCGGTTATCAATGGCGGCGTGCTCTACAGCGCGCGCGGTGTGTATATATATATTACGGTGTTGTTGAATTTTTTCATTTACACCATCAACGTGGGGTTAAGCTTTGGTGGTTTATTATCAGTTCAATAAGGTCTACGTAAATTGTATCTCCCTTGTTCAGGCTTCCAGCCTGGTCTGAACAATCGATTGAGCTGCAAAGGAAGCATTTTTCGATGAAAGAAATGTGTTCCGCATCCTGCCGATTTGGCGATGATTTTTCTGGATAGCAATCGATCCTGGGAAATGGGAAAGTTAATACAGCACTAGCATAATGTAGCGTTTTCTTGGAATAAAGACCGGAGTGGCTCCAGTAGTTCCAGGTAGATTCGGGGTTTCGATCGAAAAAATTGACTGTTAGCAAGCAGCAGCAGCAAGCATGTACGCATAACGAAAAATTCCTGTCTGTTATTTTTCCCGCTCTTTAATGGTTCCGTTTGTGTCGTATAAGTGTGTGCGTGTGTGCCTCGAACAGTTTAGCTGGGCTAGAGTAGACTCTCATTTCGTTGAATCGCCAAGCAAAATGGCTACTGACGCCACGGTACGAGCAAGACACAGGCCAACACAACCGCACGACGAGTGGCGCCTGGCTGTGTGTATGCGTGCGTGCTGAGTTGAGCTTTGACACACGCAACGACCGTTCTTTTAACGCGCAGTACCAAACGGTGCGTATGTGTGAGTGGGATTTTTTCCCCCTTGCAAAGGGCACTCACCATGAGTGGCTCGGTTGTTCGCCGAGGCCTGCTATGGCGTTGTTGGACAGCGTTCGAACAAGTCAGTTGCTGTCAGGAACGTAGTAGGAATTGGTTGTGTTTTCTCGTCAGTACCTTTTGGTGGCTTTCAAGTTTGAAGTGAGATAAAAGTAAGTGTTGCTGCTTAGAAAGCAGTTGCCAGTGCTATTAATGCTGAATATTCCGTAAATACGCTGGAATATGAGGTTAAAATTTGAACTGTGTGCTACCTTCTAACGACCGGCATTTTGTGCGTGTGTGCGTGCGTTTGGTTGGCAGAACAACTTTCAGTGGTGTGAGCGCGCGTCCGTGTGTGTGTGTGTGAGAGCGTGCTGCCAACGGTTTCTGGGATTGTGAGAAGAAATGTATGACGCGCACGCCTCTTCTGTGTTGGCTTGATATTGAGTGGCTTTTTAATATACTGCTGCCGTGGAGGAATGCTGCTTCTTGTAGGGAAATTGGTTAAAGTTGGGAAAATAGCCAAGGGAAAGAAGTTGTGTTCGATCCACTTTTCAAGCATACACATTCTTCCTCCCGAAAAGTGTGTGACGTGTGTGTTGCCCCTGGGAAAGAATGGCTTGGGTTGCCTTAAAATAGCGTGGTGTATGAAACGCGTGAGCGTCATCTTGTTGGGATTTGTTTGAAGAAAGCAATTTTAAACTTTCATTTCACTTTAAAATTTATCGCAATAATGCCAATACATTGGTGGGTAAAATACGTATGAAACATCATTTAACTTTCCACGATAATGTGCGTATATAACTGCCCGGAAGTGGTGTTCATTTTTCCTTCTTTGCTTGCACCATCTTGAGACCGTTGAGTTGAATTTTGTAACGGCTCGTTTCAGGAAACAAACGCAAAGAAAAAGTGACGAGTGAGACCTGTGGCGTTGGTATATACTCTGCCCCCTGTGTGCTGTTTCTCTCCAACATACTCTAGTGCGTTCGCGCCTTAACCTACCGAGAGGGCAGGCCAAGCGTCGTACCAAGCGCGCGCGACCCGCGTTCAGGTTCGAACAAGTTAGCAAAGACGGACAGTGTAACGCTACGTAACGCACGCACGTTATTCGCGCTATAACCTCACTCTGATTGACAACGGGCGTCTTCGGTGGCATTTTCGCTTCAAAAATTCTAAAAACTGCGTCGACAGCAAATTCCTTCCAACATAACTTGTCTCTCGGTGTTGGTGAAAGTTTCTTGGTAAAACGAGGGGCATATGTAAAGCAAATAAAAGTGAGGCAACCAGCCTCTGCGTTGTGAAGAAGATGTAAATAGGAGTTCTCTCATTTGCATCCTCCATTTTGTATGGTGGCTCTTCATGAAAACGGACACTCGAGTTTGAAAAACAAGCTGTCGTTGTTTGCGATTGCGATGGCTTTTTGATGGTGGCATCAAATTGTGGTTATAATTTTCCACAATTGGGAGAAGCTTTTTTATACATTCAAACTAATATGATCGTAATTGTTTTGTTCGGAATGTACAAAGTTCAAACATTTCTGTCGAAGGCTAAAATCAACGAATCTTCGTTATACACAACCGCGCGTTGTCATCATCATAAGCTTGCTTCAGATAAAAAGCGCGCGCATTTTTCCGAAGCGTTACTCTCTATACAGCTCAGGTGAAGAAAAATAGAGTAAGCATTGAAAAGCGCGTGTTGGCATGGAGTAAGTTTTGAATGTTGCTTTGTTGAACATGAAAAGGCAACATGTTTTTATGCTTTGGTGAGACACTTCTTACCGAGGCCGGTAATTTGTGTTAGTGTGTCAAAAATTTTGAAAATAAAATTTCTAAAATTACATTGGCGATTTAAATTTTGTATTATACATTATGTTATGTTAACTTTCCTGTAATTTCTTGTTTAAAATGAAGGACAACATAGTTTTACGCTCTTGCAAAATCACACTTTTTTCTGTAACGGAAATCGGGAACCAAGCGCGCGACGCGGCACTCTCAACATTCAAAACCGATGCCAGAGGCACTCGCAAACGGATTCTTTGCTTCCGTCCTTTTCGTCGTTCTCCAATTTCATCAGATTTCATAAGTAGTCTTGCTGCTGCTGCTGTTCGGCACGGCGCGGGGCACACACACTCAAAACGACCATCATCAGTCGCAGTACGGCAGCGCTGCTTAGCCAAGGCGATCGGTTTTGAGTACTGTGTTGCGTGGAAGAAGAAGCGGCGGACGGGCAAACATCACCACCACTTTTCCCCCTTTTGTTTGGTGAGAACGCAAGGCGCGGAGGGTCGGTAGCGCGCGACACACAACGGGCGGCAGCTGCGTGTGCGCGTCGCATCATCTTTTTTGAACGTGCGTCCCATTCTGCGTGTGAGAGTCGACCATGGCTCGGAACATGTAACGCAGGGAACGAATTCGAGTATGGGCAGAGAGCGAGAGAGCGAACGAACAAGTTTCATATATTTGTCAGCCAAGAGTAGTAGTAAGCATAACGTACAATCCAAATGACGACGATGATGACGAACCCGCGCGGACACATTGATAGGTGCTGATCAGGGCCCCCCCGAATCGCATCAGAGAGCAAAACCTGTGGAGAAACATTTGAAGAGAATGTGTTCTTCCGTTCTGTATGTTCCGTTTGCGTATATTTGGATGAAAACTGAAGGTGAGACGTTGTTACATGACGTTATGTGGTGGTTATTTCGTTTCTCTGGGGTTAAGAAAACGAAAACAGTACACATCACCAATAAATGCCATCGTCGACGTCATTGTCATCATTTCCTTACCAAATTGTTTTTTTTCTTTCGGTCGGTAACTCACGCTTTATTTTAACGTGAACAGACCCTCGTGTGCATATTTAGTGTTGTCGCAATAAGAACACTACTTTTTCTAGATGGAAAATCGAATTTAGATTTTGTCATAATAAAATGTTGGCATGCTGTATACTCTGAATCCCCCGAAGCTTTTCAACGACACTCACGGATGTTTTGAACGGAGCAAAATGAAATCGTTTTTCGGTCATGGCTTTTGCTTTGCCGCTGCGAGAGGCCTACTGATGAAATGTTCTCTTGTGTGCGCACAGGTTACTAAACTGTCTTGTTTGTTTCGCTAATAGTCGATGCTAATAGCCAGAGAGAGAGAGAGAGAGCGATGGGAGGGAGAATGAGAAGATAAAAGAGATGAAAAAACGGAAAAATTCAAATTTCTTTCTATTGCATGTCGCGAGGAAGGAATCCATTTTGTGTGTGCCTCTTGTGTAACGACTTCTAACATTAATGGGTTGTTATTTTCTTTCACCAATTTACAGGACATTTTAATTGTTTGTGACTACAAATACTGACATCGAAAAACAATCGTTAATCATGGCTGAGAAACCAAAGCGTCCTCTATCGGCTTACATGCTGTGGCTGAACTCGGCCCGCGAACAGATCAAGAAGGAAAATCCTGGAATTAAAGTGACAGAAATCGCCAAGAAGGGCGGAGAGCTGTGGCGTGGAATGAAGGACAAGAGCGTAAGTTGATTTATTTATTTGTGTAAAAAAAAGCATTCCCATTACTGCATATAAAACATTCCGCATTAGATTATTTCTTCTCTTGCTCGATTAAATCAGTTTCGCTAACACATTCCCCACGTTCTCTCTGTCCCCTGATTTTGTGTTATTGTTCACAGGAATGGGAGTACAAGGCAGCCAAGATGAAGGATGAGTACAACAAACAGATGCAAGATTTCGAGCGAAACGGTGGCAGCAAGGACGCCGGAACCAAGAAAAAGAAAGGTGCAAAGAAAGTTGCCAAAAAGAGCAAAAAGAAGGATTCGGAGGATGAAGATGACGAGTCTGGAGATGAGAGCGACTGAACTAATCACTAACCTTAAAATAATTATTTTTAATTTATTGTGTAAATGTTCGGGGCCTTACTTCAACTACAAATCACAGCATCTTTCTCTCTGTCCTTACAACACGATACAAAACCGTAACCACCACCACAACAACTTCTGACCGCTCTTTTCCCACCAACTCTTCTTCTTTCCTGCCCGGATGTCCCGGATCCAGTGCAAAGTAACCCCTATCACACACACACACAATCCTACCCTTCCTTCCCTCTCTATAAAAAGAAAGGCTTTCCGACCGTTGATTAACCTTCAGATTCCTTCTCCAACAACAACTATTACTACCACTCCTACTACTGCTAACAAAAACTATCAACTTGCCAACGCGTCACACACAACTTTACACAAAATTGAAATGAAAAAAAAAGAAACAAAAACGTAAAATGACAAGTGGAAAATAGAGTTTTACCTATTGTACAACCAACAAAAAACCAGGTCAAATATGCATATTTTTGATGGGAAATTTCTCTTCGACCCCCTCCGTGTGTCCCCCCTCGGTACAAACACATACACACACACACACACACACACTCTTCAACTTTCGATTGTTCTGTTGTGTGTTGGTTGTTGTTTTCTCTGTTGTTTGTTTTGGATTGAGTTCAGAAGCGATTTTTGGAAAAAATGCGGAGAAAATAGAGGTGACCAAGAAAGGTGAAGGAGAAGGAGGAGAGGAGAAGAACCTCCTGGCAAAGGGTGTGTGTGTGCGGAACAGAAAAGCAGGAGGTATATATCTTTGAATTAATTTTTCCATCACTCGAGTGTGAACCGTCCTCCTTCTCCGCCGTATAGATAGATCTCTAATCTGTGTTTTCGGAACAAACCACCAGTGCCAGCTACGGTCCCCTGACGTATGGTGGCCCGAAATGTGCAAGCAACTGTCACACCAGTGGCGCAACAGTGTGAGGATGGAAGTAAAGTAGCAAATAAACGACGATCGATTTTGTGGATTAGATCCGTTATTTGCTGCTCATCCTGAATCAGCTGTCTTTGTAATGGGAGGCAAGACACATACCGTAGGATCGTAGTTGCTGGTGGTAGCAGTTTCGCATACATGTTTTGTGTTCTTTTCTCTTTGTCCTCTATCATATGCATCTCCCATTTATTGTATCAACACATCATGATCGCTTCTCGTTCGTCATGTGGCTCGCCGCTCATCATCTTGCTTGTGTATTTTTCAGGCACCTAATTTAAACATTCCAACACATTTTCACCAAATTAGCGATTAGATCAATATAACGTACAATCAGTCAATCAAACACACACATGCACGCACGCAACGCATAGCATAGCATAATGGTTTGCGTCCGATAAACGGTCGGAATTCTTACTGACGAGTGTGCTGTGGCGTGTGCGCGCGAGCAAAATAGTAATTTCTGCTTGCTTTTTTGTGTGTGTGTGGTTCGCATCCCGGAGCGGCAGAGGTGTTACAGCAGGGACAGATCGACAGGAGGGGAGGGATGGTGTTAGAATATACTGCCAGAAACAATAGTAGAAAATGCAACATTAAATCCAAATTTTGCAAACAAAACAGTAGAAAAGCAGCACTAACCGACAAGTAGTTTACCATACGTTTTTTGTTTTATACTTACGAGCCTCTAGAACTTCCTAGCAAATATGGTCTAAACCAAAAAAATGGAACAATGCTAGCACAATGCAAAAATGCGCGCCTCTCACCTACCAGTCCCAGGCATCTCTCCTAACGTTTTCCTCCTTTTGTTTTTTTTCTCTTCACTTAGACTCATTTTGCTGTGTGGCCATGTGTCACACACGCCTTTTTTTTGTACTCTTACTAAACAAAACAAAAAATGCTGTTTGCCAACTGATCCTCCTTAATTTACGTGTTTTTTTTGTTTCTTTTTCAAGGAAGGCCGTGATTAATTAATGACAATTGATAAAAGAGAGTGAGAAGAGGATGATAAAAATGTGGAATCTATAGAGGAAGGAAAGGCAAGAAAATGAGGAGAATGGAGAAAGCGGAAGGAGAGAGCAAGCGGAGGGAAGGCAAACGAATGGCGGGGTGGCGTGCGTTGGGTGGGGTGTGCTCCTCTTTGGCGCAACTCCTAACCACGTACACACACACCACACAAGAGCAAAAAGTACATTTCTCCTCCCTTTTTTATCAAATTAAACTTTCTACCTTGTTTTTTCAATCATTTAAGTGAGTGACAAAAATAATATAAAAAAATACAAAAAAACAACTTTTACAAAAACGAGATAAAATTATTCTTAGCAGCGGTAGGGAAGCCAGGGAACAGAGTTTAGGGAAAAAGGGGGTTAACTCTAATATGTAATTATGTGTAGATCAGTGAAGGAAGTGTACCAGAAGTAGGAAAGAGGAGAAGGAAAGGATACACTGTTTTTTTTGTATACCCAATCGACACACCACAATACACACACACACACTCATACATACATACAAACAAGAAGCACACTAAACACTTGCACATTTGAAGACACAAAACGCATCATTTGCACAGCGCGACACATTCTCTGTTGTGTTGTGTGTCCCTTCTCAAAATCACCACCCAAAACGTGTATCTCGAACTATCAAATCGTTAGAACTGACGGTCCCTGTTGTAATTCAAAGAAAAGGAAGATGAACTTAGGCTAGAGCTTGCGATCGCGAACGTGTGGAGTGTGCCGTGGCCATGCCAGCTGCGGCTCTTTTGTGGCTGCGATCTTTCAAGGGTTCAACCTTGCCAGGACACGCCATTAAAGTGTACGACACAGACAGCAATTATCTGATCCACGTGTGGATGGGATGTGTTGTTGTAGCAGCAGAATTGAAGATCGTCGATCGTCGTCGTCACGTCGAGCTCCCCCATCCAGAGCAGAACAAACACAAGCATCAAACGTGGCAGCAAGCACACACACACACGGGAACAGGATTTAGAAGCGTAGCAGCAGCATAAGTTCGTAGTCGTAATTTGATTCAGTTCACACACTTGAACGTCGTCGTCAATCTCTTAAACAACCCCCTTGGTATGCCATTATAGAGTGCACCTCGTCTCGAGGTGCGCAATAATCAGTTTAGTTTTTGATAAATCAGTGAAAAGGAAACGCCCGAGAAGAAGCAGAAGGTAATAAACAATAAATTCTTTATTAGTAAGGAAATGTAAACAGAAAAAACACAACCGGCGTACGTAAGAGAGTTTTAATTTTCTTCGCCATAATATCCCATCGTCGATTTTCCATATCTCTTTTTGGTGTTTGAGTTTTTGGAGAGTTCCTGTGGAGTAGTTTTCCAATCTCCACGGAGTGTAGTGTGCGTTCGGGTTGTAGGGGTTATGAAACTTAGACTTAAAACACCTTTAGTTCAAGGGCGAGGGAAGGAAAACATGTTGGGGGGGGGAGCATTTGCGGGTAATATGAGGCACATAGAGGGGTTGGTCCCTAGTTAGGCGTGTTAGGAGTACAAAGGAGAAATAACTAGCGTCATATGCACATAAGGGACCGCTGAGTGAATCGTTTACGAAATCGGCATGCACAGTAGAGAAAGAGAGAAAGAACGTACAAGGATCAACTGGAGAACACACATCTGCAAAGGAAGCGTCTTCTTCGGTATTACCATTTTAGTTCAAGGGCGAGGGAAGGAAAACATGTTGGGGGGGAGCATTTGCGGGTAATATGAGGCACATATAGGGTTGGTCCCTAGTTAGGCGTGTTAGGAGTACAAAGGAGAAATAACTAGCGTCATATGCACATAAGGGACCGCTGAGTGAATCGTTTACGAAATCGGCATGCACAGTAGAGAAAGAGAAAAAGAACGTACAAGGATCAACTGGAGAACACACATCTGCAAAGGAAGCGTCTTCTTCGGTATTACCATTGGACGAATAATCTCACACACACACACGCGCAGGAAGAGAAGATGTGTTCCGGAATTAGTTGACACAGGAAGTCGAACCACTAACCCTTTTTCCCACTTCCAAACGCAGTTTGATTTCCAAGTGCGACCAGAGGAAAAACGACAAAATCATCGCAAGAGTTCGGTTTTAATAAAAAGGATTCGTGGAACAAAATCTCCGTTGATATACTAGTAGAGCTTAGCCGATCGATGATGATAGACGATGATCGACGTCTATTCTATTAGTGAGCAGGTTCCGTTCAGTATAGTGAAGTGGTGCCATTTGAAGACGGAACACTTGGTCGTAAACTGCGTTTGTCTCCTCTCTTCCCTCAATCGATCGCACAAGAGGGGTTGATCTTGCGTTAGAGGATACAGCCAATCGGACTTGTGAGAAATGTGATGCATATTGGTGGGGGTGGCTGTACGTTACACTGATCTGATCTAATGCACGAAAGAAATCATCCTCCATTGTGTTGTTCATTCATCTTTCTGTTGTTTTCATTGCATCCTTTCCCAATATGTTATGTCTTTGTAATGATTAGTCTTGTGTATTATTTATTGCGTTTGTCACACATTATCAATATTACTCTCCGAGATGTTCGTTTGTCGTGCGGATGGCGTCAAATGTTCTCCTCGTTTTTCGTGGGTTGAATTTTCAATAGGTAAAAAAAGATTGTTATCTGATAGATATGACCTATTTGTTGGCTACCAGCTGGTACTGCTGGCGTAGGTTTGTTTTCGATATTTGTTGGACTAATATGTTAATAAACAAGTTCTGGTCGATGTTGGATGGCGCATAGTTGTGACCCAAGCCTAGAAATGTTCTACATACATGTTGAAGTAAGGGTCCAGTAGATGTGAAACAAATCTTGATGAAGACGTTAAAATAAAAAAAAAACCTAACAGAAAATCGTCCCTCATACAACTCGATTGTCCAGAAAGGTCTATTGGTGGTGGTACTGTGTACCCTAATAAAATGTAGTACGTACGTTCAATGAGAATGGTTCGATGATCTCGTCGTATGCATGGGTGTACAAAAGAAAGGAAATGAAAAAAAAGGATTAAAAAACGTGCTCGGGTTTGAGAAGGTTATTTTTACCGAGTATGTGTAGAACGGCAATGGAGACGAGCTTACGAACTGTACAACGATCGCCCTGTGGTGCCAAGAATTACTTTCGTTCGTAAAGTCTTTGATGGGCGTTCACTTGGATCTTTAAATTGAGGTGGAGTGATGGCGTTGATGCGTCCGCAGGGTTAGTTGAATTAATATCATTTATAAAATCATTCAATACAGCATCCGATATGTGTAACAGATGATTCAAACATCTTTCGTAACGAAAACGTCAAACGCGAAGGCGACATCGGTTTTCATGAGCTGTCAAAATGGTCGATTTGGTATAACCTGCTCGTCTGGTGCATGCATGAAAGTGCACACACAAGGCGATAGGATATTTTCGACTATCGTTCGCTGTATTTATCGCAGAAAAGTGTGTTTATTTCGTGGTGCCGTTGTGATATCGCCTCATTGCTTGCTATCGGTGAAAACTTGGAACGTGTACCAATAGGAAGCATCTTTATCAATTGCCGTGTGTGGGCAATATATTCAGTCACCCGAGTTTAAGGATGGACGCGTAAGTATCGATCGATGTGTGCAATTTGCTTGGAGAAGATGCGAAGGACTATTTTTCTCCACCGGTACAATTGCCCCGGGTGGGTGGTTCGACGTCCTTCTAATCTCCACAAAGCGATGTTACCGATGATGACGGCAGGATATTCGTTTGATAACATTTGGCTCCCTTCAGGCTGCTTGACGAGGTGGAGTCGTTGGAAGCGATTCTGATGGAAGACGTTCATATCACGAAAAATGAAAGGTAATATTAAATTGGGCATATAGCCTCAGAACTCTGTCGATTACGTAGCAGCGTCCTTATTGTGCAAGGGCGTGTATGTATGCCAATTTTTGCACAATGTTATTGTTCGAATTGTTGTAACTTTTGTTTTTTTTTGTTTGTTCCGTTCTGGGTTTGCCAATGAAGCGGATTCCCGGAGATGATTGAAACGACCGTATTTCCGACCGTCGGCGAAGAGCTGGAATCACAGTACGTCTGTATCACGTTGCAAGTGTTACCCACCACCGGCTATCCAGATGTGCGGCCGAACGTAAAGCTGAGAAATCCGCGCGGCTTGGATGATAACATTATCGGACAGATCGAACGAGCCGTACAGCAAAAGTTGACCGAATCGATCGGCCTACCGGTTGTGTTTGATCTCATCGACTTGATACGTGAACACTTGACGGAAAGTAATCTACCGTCCGGTCAGTGTGTTATCTGTTTATACGGTTTTCTCGAGGGAGATGAGTTTACCAAGACGGTGTGTTATCACTATTTGCACAGCCACTGTTTGGCGTGTCACATCAATGCTTCGAAGCGCAATTATGAGGAAGAAATCGAAAAGCTTCCGATCTGGAAGCGTAAGGAGGCGAAAGCGTTCCAGGCGCAGTGTCCAGTGTGCAGGGAACCGATAGATGTGGAGGTGGAACCATTGATGCGCTGTCGTCCTCCGACAGAACGCGAAAATGCACCCAAATTCCAAGTAACCGATGAGCTGAAGTCGCTCCAGGCACAAATGAATCGGCTGTTTATGCATCAAAAAAGGCGGGGTGGAATCATCGATTTGGAGGCCGAGGAGGGTAATGTGATTGCGATTGAAACGGAATCACCCAATGGAGAGGTAAGCAAGGAAGGGAAGGCGGGAACGTCGAGATGGTAGCATTGTTTTTAAGTTTATTTTTTTATTTTTTTTTAGCTCTCCAAAGTCACAAACGATGCTTCAAACGGTCCCAGCAATGTGATCCCGGAGGTGAAAACGCCAGCAAACAAGAAGCATGGCTCCAACGCACACACCCAGCAACAGGCCAAAGGATCTTCAAGCTCAAAATCTGCCAACCATAATGCTCGGCAGCGTAATTCGCAGCCGGCGACCACCGCAAACGGTGAGGCAAACGACGATCCGGACGCTTGCACCGATCCTTGCTGTGCGGGTCAAACCGAGCATCACCGTGGCGGTGGATACCGTAACCGACGCCACAATAATCATCACCATAACCGACACCACCGTCACCATCATCACCATCAGCATCATCACCACCATCAGCACCAGGGTCGGGGTGGTAGTGGTGGTGGTGGTGGCGGCGGTGCAGGCGGAGCCGGTACGTCCACGGCTGCCAGCGGTGGAGCGGCCAAAAATTTAGGTACTCCCTGTACATCCGATGCCAGGTGACAATTGTTGCCTCAGGAAAGTGATCCCCGCGCAATGCAGTTTAGTTGGGTTCAGCGGCAAGCGTTGGATCCTCTGTACCGGCCAAATGCCCGGTATAGATCGATGGCGCATGAGCAGCCCTGTTCGTTCGGTGTCCATCACTATCAGCATAGTCTGTCGAAAAAGCAGCAGCAGCATCAGGGACAGGATGATAGTCACGCCATGAGGGCGATGCTACTGATATAACATTTAATCCACTGGAAACGTATGCAAATTCTCTTCAGCCTCCTAAATACTCTTACTCGTACCAGAATAATCGACAGTAGCATGCATATTCGTAACACTGTCCGCATAATTGCGGACAATCGTAGACTTTTTGATGAATGTTGCCGCACGGTAGTGATGAGTTGTCGAGTTGCCGGCGGCAGTAGGTCGGGCCACAGGATAGAACGAAGGCATCTCCAATGTTACCCGATAGTAATGTTGCCCAATGCTTTTCTCCAACGACTGAAACGAGTTTACGCTTCGTCAATGTGTAGCGAGATTGTGAAGAATTCCGTTCGGAAGTTGTCGGATCCGTTGCAAATCCTTCGAAGGTTCGTCGTCTGTGTTGTGCAAGGTATGAGAATAAGTTTTTGTATGTTCAGCTTTTACTACACAGTAGTTTTGATGTTCTTATTAAGACATTTCCTAGATATGCTCGATTCTGCCCGGCTGGCACGGATCTATGTACGATCGTTTGGCGATCGACGGATGCTGCGGTTTTTAAGACTAACGACGTACGGTCAGAGAATTAATCGTTTTGTCGTATTATGCGCTTTATTTCAGTTCATAACTATTTTTCCTTCAAAATCGGCTGTTTCTAGTGTAGAAGTGTCGATGTTTAGTGTTTGTAAACGGAGTGAAGAAACGACGAAAAGTGTGTGCAAGAATGAAAGATTATGTGTGCGATCAGTTTAATATTTTATTTAACACTGTGAAGCTGAGGCGCAATGTGTGTATGGGATTCATATATTCGATGATTTTTTTATAATATAGGTAAGAATAAAGTTAGGTTCGAACGTACAAAGCAGAGAAACGGGGAAGTAGTAGTGGAAGCAGCTGGTAATTATGTTTCTCTACCAATTACCAAGGATCTCTCTCACACTCGGTAGGGTTAAAATAATTTAAAAAAGACACAAAACTCAATCTACCACTACCAAACGCGACCAGCGGCCGTGTTCTAGGACATAAAGAGAGTTATACAATTATTCTATCATTTTTTTTTACGTTAAAGATTATGAAGAGTTTATTATTTTGGTCTCTCTTAATTGTGTGCTGTAAACTATTTATTGTTCGCTATTTTAGTAATCGATATTTTCTTATGAAGAAACGAACGGAACGTATCTTTGCGTGCCAAAAGCAGAGCGACACGAATGTGTTGGATTTGTCGTGTGGCAGTGTCGTGGACGAAACCATCAAGCTAGTTTATCTCCTCTCCAGATAAAGCAGAAAATCAAACCGCACACTCCTATAGCAGTGGAAAAAAGTAGTATTGAATGTATTGTGGAAGGATTGAATCCCAAATTATTGATGTGAAATGTGCAAAGGAGAAGGAATAATTCAAAATTAGAAAACAAATTACTGATACATTTCGGCAGCAATAGCATTGTTAATCATCCGGAAGATGTCGAACTCCATAAACAAGTGAAACATGAAACTAATCTATAACAAAACACAAATTAGTGGAACACACACGTGATCTAATCAGAACTAGCACAGAGAAAGTGTTGTGAAGACGAGAGAAGCTGGAACAAATCTCGATCGATCTCGAGATTTCCGGTAAGGTCCGTGATGTAAAGGTGGATCTAAAACTTAACTCAAAAATAATCTAATGTCAACAAGCACATAGAACAGAAACAAAAACACACACCAACAAAAACAACGCCCCCGTTTTGAACTAAATATGCTGAAGACGAAGTAAAACTAAACTGCGCACCTAATGATGTCTCCTGTCCCCGAGCTGATCACGATCACGCACAGTGTGTGACGTGAAGAAACATATTCTAAGTCATTTGTAATTCCTGCACGTGAGGAACGGATCAGACAGGGAAAGAATTTCAGTGTCTGTGTCCGCTTTAATGGTCAACCAACCAATATGATATGTATGTTATCTCAAATTACAACAAATCAAAGGCAATTCGTTTTGCCTGGACTAATGGAACAATGAAGCAGTGTTCTGGTTCGTGTCTTTATCCTTTTTTTTAATTATAATGAAAGAACGCATCGTTATGCTCGGCGACAACGAATGAATCATAAAGAGTGCATCATCAACATTCCATCAAGTGCGTAGGGAAAATCCTTGCATGACCTTACATTAGAGGACCGGTAGTCTTTAGATAGCGAAAGCTTGCATTAGAATAAGTTTAAACTTTACGGCAGCAACCTTCGGGTGCAACGTTTCGATCAACCTAATCGACAACAGTTGCGACATCACGTACCCACGTGCCAACCATTCCAATCGGTAAGCTCTCCTAGCTGGTATTAGGTGTGTGGCGAGAAGCGAATAACCTGTTTCTGATGGCTTTTCTCTCATTTTCTTTCGTAGAAGGCGAAACGGCTTTACCGGCTTTATTCGGGAACGTGCGGCAAGCTATATATCGAGCAGAGGGTGTGTGGCAGGGATAGAGCACCGAGAGAGCACCCTTTAAGGGTCAAAAATGGAAGCACCGACAGACTGGTAAGGTAGGTACGTTTACGAATTATTTCCCTATGCGCTCGTGTGGCGGCTCGCGCGGTCCCCTATCGGACGTTATCTAAAAGCCCTTAAAAACGGTAAGGGTTTTCGGGTGTAAACTGCGTAACCTGCCCTCAAGGATTGTCCCGGGTGCAGTTGGGCCGACGCATGACGCATCCTCCATTCCGTTCGGTATGTTCCAATCCGTCAAAGAAAGACGAAGCTTGTCGTGTAAACGATCGACGGCGGACCCGAACGATCATGTGCGTCGGGAAGCATGATTCATACGTGTGCACAGTTGCCCCTCGTAGCTACGAAAAGCGGAGGGAATCGTGTCGTTTTTGCGCGACATCGTCGACGGAAGAGAACGCACGCAACTTTCAGTTTGAATCTGAGCGCGGTTTTGAACGGTTCACTTGGGAGATTGCCGTTTTTGCAGTGAGTGTGAGGATCTCGTTGTTGTTTTTCTTTCTTACCGTGACGGGGTGGCGTTCATTAATTGTGCTGAGCTGGTTGTTTTCGCGTGCTTATTGTATGGTGTTTTATTTAAGAAAACATATATTGATGAGTTGTGCATAAAACAGTTGGGAATTGGTGGTGTGTGGTTGGTGAGCTGATTTGTGTGCCCCCAAGAAGTGGGGCTACAGCAAAAACAAAGCATACGGAGAATGTGTAGTTCGATTCCAGAGTGACAGTGAGATCTTTGCGTGTGTGCGCGTCGTGTTGTGCGGAAAGCGTTTTATCTTATCAAGTAAGATGTGTGACACAACGTCGGACACGACAACGTGCAGTTTGGTGAGCTAGTGGTGCGATCAAAGAAGGGCTGTGCCCATATCTGTCATTCAACGATCGAGTGGTGCATCGGTTAAAAACATTGAGCTAAGATAATCAGTACGTGTGCTGATGATGGAAGGTGTATGATACAATGGAAAGGGCAGACCGTATCTTCCTGTGTACAAATTTAATATTTATATTTTATTTTCGATTGCACTTTAAACCTTTGCTAACGATGAGTCAAATATCGCCAGAGTCAGAGCTAGCAAATAGTATGGGTGCTGGTTTGCAAATTTCATAATCATTTGATTAATGGGAGGTTTCCATAGCACGATTGCATCCTACACACGGCACAACCCGTGCTGGACGCATGCGAAATGCAAATTTGTTGTGCGATTCGCAGTCAATGCATGAAATTAAGATAAGAACTGACGGAATGCTCCGAGACTCTTGCGGCATGTGTTTTGTGGACATTTTTTGTGTCCGTCCTGGTTTCTTATCAAACGAAGGTAATGTTTGTTTTGATAGTTGGTAGTAACCAAAAGCGATGCTATCTATTCGTGTTCACTCACCCACGGGAAGTTGTTCAATTTTGTCGTGTTTACAATTGCGTATCGGTTAAACGTTGGTGGGCATATATGACCTAGAACGAATATCTATTTAACTTCACTCCATCGCGAACGTTAACTGATAGTTTTATTTCGTTTGATGATGAGCAAAGTAGCACAGAATGAATCAGTGCATCAATTACGTTTTGTGCCGTACATTGAAGGCCACCCTTTTGCAATGGAAAGATGGCATTCTGGGAAATGGTTTCGCGCCCTTGAGTGATATGGGCGAGCCCGTTTTTATCTGTCTTTACTATGTGAATGAAAAGAGCGCGATAAGAAACCACAGTTTTTACCCTCGGCTTGGAATCATTCTTCCCGGCGCGCGTGTCTGTCATCTTCGTCATCGTGGGCACATTCTTTTACCGGAAGGCCACCACAGTTCATGGCTCGATCGTCGTCATCATCATCGCGATCATCACCCATCTGGAACGAAAAGGGCAATGAAACTGTGGACGGTTATTCAAGGATGAGGATTTTCAATTCGCACCTCTCCGGGCTGTTTCTCCGAGTAACTCCGCCACTCCAACCGTCGATCAATCGATCGAATCGCGATCGCGCACTGCACAGCAAGTTGTTGCTCGTTCCACACCGATCCAGCAATTCGAAAAGGCGACGTGCAAATGGGTTGCATATTGCGTGCGCATGTTATTCGGCGCCTTGGTCAGCGTGTTTCGGTCACGAGCAGAGGCGTTCGAATGTCGGTCGGAGAGCAGAAGAGGTGTGGAGATATCCGAGGTTTAGCGTCCTGTCTAGACGATGGCTTTACAATGTATTCCGCCAACTGAGCTGCATTTGTGGATGCACGAGAGCAACAAAAACAAAACAAAAAAGTTCCAAGAAATGAAACCGAAAGCAAACATGATTAAAAGAAGAAAAAAACGACCACTCTACAGGCAAAGTTATTTCCTGAGGGTACTCTACAGCGCGTACCCGAGGACGATGACAGTTGGAATTTTGCATTGACTAGCGTTCGACACCCGTATCCTACCGTGGGGTTTGATTACGATAGAAAGAAGGAGAGGAGGCAGTGGAAGCATGATTTCGAGAGTCTTCTACAACCGCAGGAGTGTCACCGTTTAGTGTCTCAGTGCTGTCTCAAGCATTCTTCCGTTTGACAACCCTGTTCGCGAGCTGAAATTAAAGCCCGACCGTCTACTAAGCGCCATTCGGCTCGGTACAGTGAGACCGTTTATGCTTACTTACGCGCCTGATAGTGACAAGGCAAACCGGAACTCCGAACACGATCCGGACTGCGCTCTCCCAACTGCATCGACATTCGACCTGCAAATTGATTTATTGAACAGTGCTGTGCTGCCCGACGGACAGAGGCTACCCAGGTTGGGGCAGTTTTTGTGTGTTTGTTGAATGTCTGAATGTCATTCTTGGGTTTAATCGTCGGGACTTGAAATCTGCTTACAGTGTTACAGGCGGAGAGCACACGGAGATGCTTTTTTGTCGTGTGGAATGTCCTGTTGAAAGGAAGCTGTGATAGGGAGGAAATTCCACATTGAATGAATTAATAACCAATACCCTCCTTTGATTCTGCTGAACAAAGACGATTTCTTCTTACCTGCTGAAAGGGCCTTAAATATCTCGCCAGGGGTTGAACATCCCAACCGCGCGACGAATAGCCTTGGCAGCGACCTTACCGGTGTCACAAAATGGTTGAACGAGCTTTAATCGTCGCGAGCCACAGAATGCCGTGCGTAATTAGATCGAACAGTTTTTGTTCCCAACTTGGCTGGCTGCTGCCTCCGGTTCCGTTTGCGTTACGTTGCGTTGCGTTACGTTTGTTTGTTTGTGCGTAAATTAAAGGATGCATTCCTTGTGAGCTTCCGTTGCACAAACACCGTGAACCAAAATGAGCAGTGATTGCGGTGATTAAATGGTTATAGTGAAGCATCCTTACGGTTGTCAATTAAGGCGTGCCTTTCGGTGATCCCAGGGAACTGTGAGAATCGTTGCGAGCGCACTCTTATTGCTGGGAGGATCCGATCATTAACCGCGACGCACTAAGCGTCTTATTTTCACCTTGATGGAACGCTTTGCTTCTGCAAACAGATTGTTAAACCGAATGGAGCTGAATGATAGTGATAAAATGAAATGCTGTTGGTAGGGTATTGATTAACGTTGTATCTTCAAGATCACCAGAGCTACAGATCGAAAATGTACATCAAGCTAGTTCCGTGCCTGACTTCCAGTGGGAAAGTGGTTCAGTGCCGAATGAGATATCGCTTTTCCATTACCTTGAAATTGTGATTCTAACCTTTGAGTTAACGGCTAATGACTTCAGTGTTAGAAAATGCAAACATTCCAAGTCCACTACCTCTAGAGAAGTGTAGAAGCGGGTCAACCACATTCATCGGAAGAAAAGTATCGGTTTCGGTTCAATGAGTTCATTCATCCAACGAAATGCTGCAGCCGTGACCGTCCGTGACACTCTCGCGCACGTGAATGGCGTCGCGGAAGGCAAACATGGCGTTGCGGAGAGGACGCTATCTTTGGGTCTCTGGAAATGGAACGATCGACCTCCAAAAGTGCCGACCACGAGACGACGACAACGACGGTGTATCAATCGCGACGAGCGTTATAGGTGATCGCCAACCCAGGTGCCTGTCGCTGTCACAACCCGAAGCCGCCGAATGTCACCGTGGTGTCACAACAAGAGGCTTTTGGGGGTCTCCTCCATTGGGCATGATTCATCCAGTCCGTGATGTTTGGTTGTTCTTCCATCCGGTCCAGCCAAGGTCTTTGTGGTGGTGGTTTTGGAACGGCAAAACGGCATCATTTGTAGACTTCCTACAGCTTGAATTCTGGACCCGCAGGTTGTAAAGTGTCTGATATTGGGTGATTACGCTGGAAGCACCGTTGTTGGGTGCGATGGTTTTCCGCTATTAGGCCTGGAAAGAAACACAGCGGGCGCGTTGAGCTTACTGCTAGAAGGCTATCCTAAAGGGGTTGGATGGAGCTAAAGCTCGTTCAAGTCTTTGTTTGTTGTGTTTTCTTGTAGAAACCGGTCGGCCGATAGGCAAACGATGACTAGACACTCTCCATTAACCTCCTCAACAACAACAACAGCCACACAGCAGGCACAGGTAGAGATTACCTAATTTGGAACACGGTTTATGATCTGCGGAACTGCGTTTCGTGGAGGTTAACGCCAGCCAAGATGTTTTGATCGCCAGCGGATATCAATTGCTTCCCCCCCCGCTGCAAAGGGGAACGGTAGGGCACTAACTATTTGATTTGTTGACGCGTGCATGCGTGTCAGATAATTATTCAATTATCAGGGTGTTTGGAGAGGTGATTGACGCGAGGTGTCTCGATAGACGGCGATAACGTCCGCGGTCGGTTGTCGACGCTTCCTGTCGATAAAGAGCCGCGCTCATGCGAGCAATAAGTGTGCGTTGATTGAACATGAAAGCGAATGGAAGATAAATGGCGATGATGAACTAAATTTGAATGTTATTAGTTCGGAAGTGTCTGACACCACACAATCGTCACAATTCTTCTATTAGCTCCTTAGAGAAGCCATAAAGTGTAGAATGAAATTGACCTATAAATTATACACAGCATTCCGATCCGGAAACTCGGCACTGCCTATAGACCTTGTGTGTCTTATTTAAGATCGCACGATTATAGCTTCATTCATACTTCGGCATGGTGCATACACTTGCACACGAGTGAGCTGACGTGTGTTTCTTTTTTTTTTATTTGCTTGTGAAGAAGCGCACGACCTCATCATAGATGTCTCATCGCCGGTCGGCAAACAACGAGACCCCCTTGTACGGGAGAGTTCTGTGCGCTGAGCACTGGGTCGGATCAACTGTCAGGCATCGTATCGTTTACGCTTAATGCCTAAGATCAAGGCACCCAGTGCGGGGACCGAAGCAGTGCACTATTGTGCTCTGGCCCCGAACCGATCGGCATCGTAAAAGAACCCACCTGGAGGGCGCCTTCCTGGCCATAATGCGCGCGCTCGTAAAACGGCGCCAAACCGGTGTGCCGTTGTCGCGTTTGGTTTATGTTGACCACGACACATCGTGATCGAGCAATTTATCTCACACGCACGCTGCCTTGTGCCTGGCCAACCGGCAGAGCGGCTCGTGCGACCTGGGCTGAAACTTGACACTGGGCTGTCTTGATCGCCCGGCCAGCGCCAGCGGTGTAGGGCCACGGTTCTGCTGGAAGAGTTGGTGGAATTCATAATGATCGTACGTACACCCTCGTAAAACGGAATGGAATATGAGCTAAAATGCGGACCCGGTGTACGGAGTGCAGGAAGTTGGGCGGAGGTGGATGTAAGCATATTTGGGCATAAAAACCCGTTTCTAGCCATGGAACGAGCGCCACCTCACTTCAAGATGATGTGTGTTGTGTGGCGGTGGTAGCGTCGGTCAAGGTCAGGAAGAACCAAGTGCTTGAACTCCAGTCGAGTAATCTGCTCAGCTCTCCGCAAAGCACGGAAGATCGTTTGTTTACATTGACTTGTCGCATCCATCCAGCCGAGAAGGCATCAAGCGTTGGCATGGCGTCGGCGTTACCGCTGTCAGTCGAACAAAGCCGGGTACACCGTCCTTGGCCGTCCGCTCGCGCCCTTTTTCGGGGAGTGCTGAAGCCCTAGAATAAGGTGACCTTTTTTGGGCACTCTCTTCGCAACGGGAGCTTCCCCGCCCCCCTCGTCTTGTCATGCACGGGTCGCATCGTTCGGTCATTGCCATGGACGTACCCATGAAGCACTGGAAGAGAAGGAACTAACGAGCTGATCAAACACCCACGACACACCTTTAGCTCGGTTGGTGTATTAGAACCGGTCGTGTACGGCTGTATCGGCGCGTTGTGCAAGGGAGTGTGTGCGACTAGCTCCTGGTGTGATGTTGGAGCACTATCGGAGTTGGTGCCGCTCAACGAACGTCGTAGCTCAAATCTGGATCGTTTTATAATTGCGCACTGCGCCGAGTGTCCGGACCAGGAAGTTGTCTGATCAGCCGATGGCTGATGGCGGGGAGAGCTCATTAGAATATGTGAAGCTGCGAGCGGCGGGTTCCATTAATCTCTACCGACGGTTTGTCCGAAAGGGGGATTAAGTTTATGTGATGTTGGCTAGCAGCCGCCTGAGATGTAGAGTGTCAGGCCGCATTTGTTGGTGCTTGAGGATTACTCGTCTTCGTCGGTCGTCGGATCGTTTTGTTGTTTGTGCGCTAAGCGCCAAGATGCTGTGTGTTTCGTTTGCAAAGACCACGGTGAGTTTTGATAAAGAAATGTCCATATTTGGATCGACTGGCACCAGTCGCCTCGTTCCTATTCCGAAGCGGTGTTTTATTAGTCACGAGTGTCAAGTGCATTTTTATTGTTTAATCGAAGTTCTAGATTGTTTATACTGTTGTCCTCAGGCTCAATCGCGGCAAGGGCAGTCTGAGTGTGTTCCCAAAACGAACCGTATGCTAATGGCCGCCGTTTGATGAGGCGACGTTTAAGAACGCTTATTTAAAATGGTAACTTGAGTGTGGTGCTATCAGCCAGAACGTTGGTGTAAGTGATATTGCATCGTAAAAAAAGGTTTCAAAGTTTATCATCGATCGGAATATGAAACGGAAATTAAAATTTTGAGATATCTCGACAAAATGGCGCCTCAAGTTGCTATTTATTGTGGTGGGGCTTGAGTTTAACTCATTAAGCTCGAGCCGTCATTATTGATCGGAAAAGGACATTCGTACATTGTGGCTTGCAGCCGAAAAAGGAAGCGATCATTTGTTTTAATTGGCCTGCGATCAATTATTCGAACAAAGTTTATCCTAATGATCGAGCACTTTGCAGAATTTAATCACTCATTTGACATGCAAATTACATATTTCATCTATTTTTGGTAATGAAAGATTAACTATAGACATTCTATTTGGCATGATCATCGTTACTGATAGTGTGTTTTTGAGGTAGATTATTCTGTTAGTAGTTTTTGGAAGAATCTAATTTGTCAGGGACAATGGCTACTACTATTTCCCTGCGAGCTGTGCGACCACCTGGCCAACATTTTTGCTTTATCTGAATACACGTTAGCCAATACCGTTGTGGAATAAAAAACCATGATCAACAAATTGGGGACAATTCCCTGAATTGGCAATGACCAGTTGAGCGATGGAGTGCCGTTCGATCGACAGTTTATATTAAAATGCACCCACGCACCTGATCACCTCTGCCGGGGCCGTCATCGGCCATGTACTTTCTTCGGCGGTTGTTTCTCTGTTCCCTGGACGGGCATTAAAAATGGCCCGTCGTGACGATCTTTCACATGATGGCGACAAAAAAGCACTCAAATAAATGAATCGTTATGTTCATCGTTCCGTTGCCGCCAGTCGGTCGATCAACATTATTCTGGCGTTCAGTTTCTTTTGGGACGATGTGAATGGGAACGCTTTTGGGCTTGTCTCCTTTGTCCGAACAGCTCGGATCTGGATCAGCTCGTCCCTGGGTGAAAAGCCGTTCTGTCCAAATTGCCACCCCGCTAAGGAGAACAAGCTTGCTTAACATCTCTACAGTACGAAAGAAATCACATTTCATCGCTAGTCTTGGATTTTTTTGCGCAAGCATCCGAACTGGAACGCTCACGGTAGGCAGACAGGCGGTGAGTGAGTTTTATAATCACCCGGTCCCGTGAAGCAAGTTTGGCGCGATTGAGTTTGTTTGCGATTATTGCGATTGTCGCCGTGGCGGCGTAGATGCGTAGGAGGAAATGTTGGACCTTACACAGATCGGGAAAGCGAACCCCTGTTCGGACGCTGCCACCGGTGTGCGAAATGGTGTTTAGCAATTAAGAAGCGTTACGCTGGAACACCACACCATCCACCAATGTGCCGGTGGACGTATGGGGGCTTGCAGCTGGACCATCCCTAATATGGTGACCCTGTTGCGGCGGTGATCGTAGGGAACTAATCAGCACGCAAAAATCAAACATCGAAATCGGGCGATTTGAGCGCTCGGCGCTGGAAAAGGAGAGAAAGGCGATCGATACTGGCCGAGAACGCGACCGTTACCATCTCTGTACGCGGGAAAACGTGATTCATCGTAATCTGGATGACTTAAAAATCAGAGAATCGGGGTTGAATTAGATGGGAAGGGTGAGAAATAGATGATGTTGAGTTGAAAGATTAATTACATTGGTTGGTTGTCACCTTCATAGTGTTCTACTCTGGCAAGGCATGGCACAGAGTCATTGAGTTTAGAAGGATTTATTGAAAGAATTATTAAGATCTATATGGTGTTCCATTTACTCGCTTTCTATCGATTACTTAAGTGTCAATTGGTTTTACAACTTCTCTTCTGTGCTTTTGAATAAGCTAAAAGTAATTAATGATGGGTAATAGGTTTTGAAGTAATTTTGAGGTTTTTGATTGAGTTCTTGCTAACTTCATGGGAATGGATAATTGAAGGGTGATGTCGTGTTCTCTATCGTCTACTCGATATACTTATATTTGTATCTTGAAATCTAGGTCAGTCTTGTCAGTCTGATGAGGTTTGCTTATCTAAGATATAAGGAATGGCTATCATCTCCTCTAGAATCCGATCTGTGGTTCATTGCTAATTATCTCTTTGTAAAGTGGTTTAGCGTCTCCTATAAAACCCAAACTATCACAACGAGCAGTGCTCAACGCCTTTGTTCGATCTGCAGTACGCATGCAGTTAATTTCATGTGCATTCAGAATTGCTCACTGGAGTTATAATCTGTCATACATTATCCATCAAGCGCGCATGTAAGCCGTCGTGAAACCATATCGTCGCTATTCATGCCGAAAGCTGCACGTGCACGCGCTTGCATACACACCATTGTTTTGGTTCGGGATGTCTCGTCAACTATGCACGGCGCCCTTGTTCACTGTGACATCATTCTCATCGGCTATGGCTATAGAACACCCGACGCACCCGATGCACTGGTTATCTGGTGTGTTTAGCAACGATTTGGCGTTGGATGCCAAACAAATGTGCATCCATAAGATAATGGTGGGATAAAATGTGGTGTGTGGAGCTTGCGCTGTGACCACGTGCCACCAAACATTGCAAGAGGGCGAATTTAATTGGTTAATCATGTGTGATTTCTTTATTCATTTTTCCCATTACCCAGCAGCCACCGTGTTTTAGGTACCATATTCCCCCCACCGTATCAAAAAGCAGAAGAACAGCAAGAGCACTGTGGCCCAACTGTGTTGTGACTGCCGATTTCTGCGTCTTCTATCGTACATCGAGTGTGCAGCCCCACCGCGAAAGACACAGAGCGCACAGACACGGCACGACGAGCAGTCAGTGTTAGGGTGTAGCTCCGGCCAAAAGTAGTTGGTGGTTTCAATCGGGTTCAGTTTTCGGGATGCGTTCGTCGGACAATGTGCTGGTGCGTGGACGAGTGCGAATAGCTGACGATTAGTGAAACGCGCGCATAGTGGTACAGTGAATCAAACAGAACGTTTTTTAACCCATCCGCAACGAGGGTCTAATAGACGCGAAAGTGTTTAGCTTGAACAGAAATATACTTTACTAGTGAATTGTGTGCAATCGAACGACAAATCAACGACTCAGGAAGCATCTACTACAACAATCAATCGGAAGAAGCTCGTGCTGAAAACAGGATCAAAATGGCAACACTGCTGAAGAACGTTACCAACAGTATATGCCATGCGTTCAATGCTTTGCAGCAGAATCGTGATGGATTTGTGAGCAAGTCGAAGCTGAAGGTGAGCACCTCGCTATAGAAGCTATAAAATCCCTTCACTAGTTGTTTTGAAGAATAAGCCTTCATATATTTGTTTGTTTAATAAACAAAATGTATTTTCCTTTCGTACCGATTTGTGCTCATCGAACCGTGTGTGGCAACGGTTTGATATGAAATAATAGAATCTACGGTCCTATTTCGCCTCCTCGTAGAATGTTGTAAAATGTGCCACCTGAAAATAACCCACGAGGAAGCAATAAAATGTTACTCACAAACATCGGTCGTCTATGAAGTCGGCTAAACGGTTTTATTACCCATTTCAGAACCGATAGAGCTTCCTATTTCCCTATTGGTGTTGTTTTTAAAACCACCGTTTAACACTTTAAATATTTTTAGAAGCGCTACTTGAATAGTGTGACGATCCCGTCGTTAATTGCTTCCTGATTTTACTCCATTACCGTTACAGGTGCTAACGGCAAACATCGCAACGCTGCTGGATCTGTACGGTGTGGAGCGTGGACTGGATCACTTCCGCTCGACGGCAACACTGAACTTTGAGCATTATCGGTACTATTTGGCGCAGGAGGTGTTTGCCGGTGTGTCCAACGAGCTACCATTGGCTGCTTTAAGAAATTATGAAACCAAAATCGATGAGGTGAGGTCCATACCAGTTGAAAAATGTACTAGAACGCCATTAGCTGAATAATTACGTTTCTTCCTTCCAAAACAGGTCTGTTGGTTGGTGTGTCGGATGAATTTCCCCGCGAATGATCAGTACTATACGGAAGAGGCCGTTTATAAGCTGTTCCGCATATTCTGTCTCGTGGCCGACCTTTCCAATGATGTGTCTGAGCCGGACCTGTACGCAGTAAAAATTCACCCGATGGAGGCGTTTATCATCATCAAACATCTGCTGAATGCGCTCGGATTGAATTACGACGGTGATGGCAAGTACGACTACCTTCGCACGTCTGATCAGTCGCTTGAGTTTGGTGAGTTGCTGGAGATGTTGCGCTTCAAGAACTACGATAAGGTGAATGATTACCGCGAGTCGATCTGTGAGGCGATCGGCGACATGTACCAAACGTTGATCGAAGACGTCATCAAGAAAGGTTATTTGTTCCGGCGTGGGTATGTGCTGCCCACGTTCCGCGAGTACTTCTTCGTGCTGCAGCCTTGCGAGCTTTCGTACTACAAACATCCAGCAGATCGTGAGGTTTGCGGTACGATCGTGCTAGACTCGCGCTTCATGGTTAAGCCGGCCGGTAATCCTAGCTCGGGTAAGCAAGAAAAGGTACAGCGCTTCACACTTGTTTCGGGCGATCGAACATATGAGTTGGGAACGCCCGATCACAAAACGCGACTGCAGTGGATCGCTGCACTACAGCTTGCCATTACGTACTCCACCGGGCGAGAGGGTTTCCAGCGCGATACGGTGAACAGACGGAAGCAGCAGCGTGAAGCGGAGCAGCGACGTCGACGCGAGGAGGAACAGCTTCGAAGTCAGCATCTGCGCCGGTTAGAGGAGACACATGTGCAGCTGGAGCGGGAGAAACAAGCCCGATTAGCCGCAGAATCGCAGGCACGTCAGTACGAAGCGGTCGCGCGGGAAGATTCGAGGCGTGTGGCCGAACTGGAAGACGTTAAGCTGTGTCTGGAGAAGATGCTGGAGGACGAAATACAGGCCAAGCGGGACGAGGAGATTGTGCGTGCGTTACAGGCGCGTGTTTTGGCCGAGGAGTGGGAAAAGCGTGAAGAGCTGGAACAGTTGCAGGCGGAGCAAAAGAGTCTGCTGGAGCAGGAGCGTCAGAAGCGGATGGAGTTCGAGCATAGGCAGCAGGAGAACGAACAGAAACTGTTCGAGGCGGAAGGTATGCTGAGGCAGCTGGAAGAAGAACGGAAACGGCTCGATCGCGAACTAAAGCTGGCCCGCCAGAAGATACAGCTGTCGGAGGACAATAAAGGCATAGTGGAGGCAAAACTGCAGGTTGGAAAGAGAAGGGTCAGCGAAAATGTGACCATTACTAATGTGTCGTTCGTACATTTCAGGCCATGTCACCCACGTATCGGACCAGCGCCGGTGAGTTTATGATCCGCCGTACACAATCGTTCGTGGCGGCTGATCGACCAGTGCTCGTAGCCGGTACCAGAGCGTCGCATAGGTTTAGCTAGAGTAGAATCATCAGTCATCCGCAACGATCCGGAACACACAAGTCCGGCCGGTTCGGTCTGCGACATAACTTAATAACACGCTTCGTTTTTACTGTACGATTATTTGTATTTTTTACGGTCCTACGTTTTCTGTAAGCACTAATCACCATTCCACACCACTATGTTGTAAGGATTTATTTAATAAAAAGCTAAATGGAAATCTGAGCAAAAGGCTACCGCCGATTATGCGCTGTTTCGCACCATGGAGTAGATTTCGGACGATTTGGCCCGAACGCCAACTAGTCGTTCGTTGCGGATCGCGTTACTGAGATTGCCTTCGATGCAGGTGACCGGGCGGCACTGCGGTCCAGCGGTACGGAAACGGACCGTTTTCCTTGTTCCTTCCTGGACAAGTACCTGTTCGTCGATCCGAACCAGCTTCTCGATCTTCATCGAGGTCGGACGTTTGGTGAGCAGATCGACGTGTGATTCTACAGGTCCACCACTGTTCATATTCACCGTGATAAGATAGTCCTTGAGATGTGCCTTAAGCTGTTCATTTCGGTCAATAAGTTGCTGCTTTTCTTCGCGCAGACAGGCCACATCGATGCGTGCTTTGTTGAAGCGCATCCAAAAACTTTCAAACAGCTCCGCCGTATCGAACACTTCGCGCTTGAACGAATCCATCGTCGTGTCGGTGGAGGGCAAGGCGACGAGTGCACGATCCGCGGCTGGAAGTTCCGACTGTCCTTGGGACTCTTTGGGACGCTGAACAAATGGGAGTAGATCTTCCGATTCGGTTTCGTACTTTTTGCAGAAGCTTGCGATCTGATAGATCGATTTCACCTTCTTCAGCATGGCTTGGAGATGTTTGATGGCGTCGTTGCTGTAGACAGCGAGAGTTTTAAGCTGTTCCTGATCGAGGCGAGTACCGAGCTCCATCTCTTGCTTGAGATTTTGTACACGGTGTTGCAGTTCTGTTTTGCTTTTCTGCATCTGCTTCATGTTGAACTCGTGTTCCTCTTTCAGGGTAGCCAACTTGAGCCGCAGATCAGCAATTTGATCACTTAAGCGAGCGACTTCGGCGTAGTGATCCTGGATATTCTTCGTGTCGCTCGAGTCCTGATCGCGCAGAGTGTTGTACTCGTTGCGGTACTCTTCTGTGTTGCGTAGGTAGAGGTTCAGCACACGCTGGAACTCTTTCCACAGGCGTTCCATCTCCCGCTCACGCTCTTTAGTGATCATTTCCAGTTTCAGTATCATCTGCAATATAAACGACGTGGAAAGAGTTTAGAATTTGTAACATGACAGGTCAGCATCATCTGACGCCGTATTCAAGGCTGAAGGTAATTAGTATGTCCGAACTGAAGGTGGTCCATTGTTATCGCTCATTTTGACAGGGTAATTGGACGACATGTCCATCAAAACCGGGTTGTTGAGAAGAGTATAAAACTAGATGGTGATCCGGAGCGACTAAGTAGTTATTGCGAATTTAGACACAAAGTACATAATCTATCGGATTGGCACAGAAACTCGAAATATCTCCGCGAAATGTTAGAGAACCTGTAGTAGAACCAATGGACCAGCGATTGTGGTGCGTTCGTAAGGCGGCCACGGTTGGTGTTTGTGTTGCGATAGTGCTTGTGTTCTTGTTGGGCACGTCTCGGCCGGTTGAAGGTTTACGTTGTCGCACAGGCGAAGGTCCAAGTACGGAGGATGTAAAGCGAATCGTACGGACGTGCCTGAACAAGATAACGAATTCTGGAGCGGAGAACCGGATCAGTGATGAATATCCGGACTATGATTCATCGGCATCGGACGAATCAAACGAGGACAAAGACAACGATGAAAGTGGAAGACAGAACGCAAACAACAGGCAAGGATCGAAACAGTCGTATTACGATCGGCGATACGATGGCACTGAGCGGGGTAATAATGGACAAACGAATCGTCCGGTGGAAAATGGACGAAGACAGCAGATGGATCGAAGAGACCAATGGAATGGTGATGACCGTAAAGGACGTTCGAGAATGGGAGATCGTGAACGGGATCGAAATGAGGAGGAGCAACAGATGATGCGTGACTACGGAAGAAGCTACCGTCGCCGTAAGCGTCAACAGTACTACGGAGGTCAAGGTACGTCTTCCGGTTCGGGGGGCGAATATTCAACCTATGGGCGCTCACCTCCACAGCATGGTGAGACAGGAGCAGGCAATGGAACGCGCGGTGGAAATTTCTCTTCGCTCGAACGCGACCGCGCATGTCTGATGCAGTGTTTCTTCGAGGAACTGAAAGCCACCAATGCGGAAGGCTTCCCAGAAAAGCATAAGGTACTGCACGTCATTACAAAGGACATCCGGGAGCACGAGTTGCGCGAGTTTTATGTCGATTCGATACAGGAATGTTTCCACATGCTGGGACTGGACAATCGGCTGAAGGACAAGTGCGACTACTCGATGCGTTTTGTGACATGTTTGAGTAACCGGTTCGAATCAAACTGTGACGATTGGGATAGTGTGACATCGGCCATGTTTTGAAGGTAGTTTATGTGCGTTTTAAGCAGCACCTGATGCACTTTGACGTAGTCGCTCCGTTAGATGAAGTAAGTTTGTTAATCAGTAATAAAACCGTTTAGCCGACTTCATAGACGACCGATGTTTGTGAGTAACATTTTATTGCTTCCTCGTGGGTTATTTTCAGGTGGCACATTTTACAACATTCTACGAGGAGGCGAAATAGGACCGTAGATTCTATTATTTCATATCAAACCGTTGCCACACACGGTTCGATGAGCACAAATCGGTACGAAAGGAAAATACATTTTGTTTATTAAACAAACAAATATATGAAGGCTTATTCTTCAAAACAACTAGTGAAGGGATTTTATAGCTTCTATAGCGAGGTGCTCACCTTCAGCTTCGACTTGCTCACAAATCCATCACGATTCTGCTGCAAAGCATTGAACGCATGGCATATACTGTTGGTAACGTTCTTCAGCAGTGTTGCCATTTTGATCCTGTTTTCAGCACGAGCTTCTTCCGATTGATTGTTGTAGTAGATGCTTCCTGAGTCGTTGATTTGTCGTTCGATTGCACACAATTCACTAGTGAAGTATATTTCTGTTCAAGCTAAACACTTTCGCGTCTATTAGACCCTCGTAGCGGATGGGTTAAAAAACGTTCTGTTTGATTCACTGTACCACTATGCGCGCGTTTCACTAATCGTCAGCTATTCGCACTCGTCCACGCACCAGCACATTGTCCGACGAACGCATCCCGAAAACTGAACCCGATTGAAACCACCAACTACTTTTGGCCGGAGCTACACCCTAACACTGACTGCTCGTCGTGCCGTGTCTGTGCGCTCTGTGTCTTTCGCGGTGGGGCTGCACACTCGATGTACGATAGAAGACGCAGAAATCGGCAGTCACAACACAGTTGGGCCACAGTGCTCTTGCTGTTCTTCTGCTTTTTGATACGGTGGGGGGAATATGGTACCTAAAACACGGTGGCTGCTGGGTAATGGGAAAAAATGAATAAAGAAATCACACATGATCAACCAATTAAATTCGCCCTCTTGCAATGTTTGGTGGCACGTGGTCACAGCACAAGCTCTACACACCACATTTTATCCCACCATTATCTTATGGATGCACATTTGTTTGGCATCCAACGCCAAATCGTTGCTAAACACACCAGATAACCAGTGCATCGGGTGCGTCGGGTGTTCTATAGCCATAGCCGATGAGAATGATGTCACAGTGAACAAGGGCGCCGTGCATAGTTGACGAGACATCCCGAACCAAAACAATGGTGTGTATGCAAGCGCGTGCACGTGCAGCTTTCGGCATGAATAGCGACGATATGGTTTCACGACGGCTTACATGCGCGCTTGATGGATAATGTATGACAGATTATAACTCCAGTGAGCAATTCTGAATGCACATGAAATTAACTGCATGTGTACTGCAGATCGAACAAAGGCGTTGAGCACTGCTCGTTGTGATAGTTTGGGTTTTATAGGAGACGCTAAACCACTTAACAAAGAGATAATTAGCAATGAACCACAGATCGGATTCTAGAGGAGATGATAGCCATTCCTTATATCATAGATAAGCAAACCTCATCAGACTGACAAGACTGACCCAGATTTCAAGATACAAATATAAGTATATCGAGTAGACGATAGAGAACACGACATCACCCTTCAATTAACCATACCATTGAAGTTAGCAAGAACTCAATCAAAAACCTCAAAATTTCTTCAAAACCCATTACTCATCATTAATTACTTTTAGCTTATTCAAAAGCACAGAAGAAAAGTTGTAAAACCAATTGACACTTAAGTAATCGATAGAAAGCGAGTAAATGGAACACCATATAGATCTTAATAATTCTTTCAATAAATCCTTCTAAACTCAATGACTCTGTGCCATGCCTTGCCAGAGTAGAACACTATGAAGGTGACAACCAACCAATGTAATTAATCTTTCAACTCAACATCATCTATTTCTCACCCTTCCCATCTAATTCAACCCCGATTCTCTGATTTTTAAGTCATCCAGATTACGATGAATCACGTTTTCCCGCGTACAGAGATGGTAACGGTCGCGTTCTCGGCCAGTATCGATCGCCTTTCTCTCCTTTTCCAGCGCCGAGCGCTCAAATCGCCCGATTTCGATGTTTGATTTTTGCGTGCTGATTAGTTCCCTACGATCACCGCCGCAACAGGGTCACCATATTAGGGATGGTCCGGCTGCAAGCCGCCATACGTCCACCGGCACATTGGTGGATGGTGTGGTGTTCGAGCGTAACGCTTCTTAATTGCTAAACACCATTTCGCACACCGGTGGCAGCGCCCGAACAGGGGTTCGCTTTCCCGATCTGTGTAAGGTCCAACATTTCCTCCTACGCATCTACGCCGCCACGGCGACAATCGCAATAATCGCAAACAAACTCAATCGCGCCAAACTTGCTTCACGGGACCGGGTGATTATAAAACTCACTCACCGCCTGTCTGCCTACCGTGAGCGTTCCAGTTCGGATGCTTGCGCAAAAAAATCCAAGACTAGCGATGAAATGTGATTTCTTTCGTACTGTAGAGATGTTAAGCAAGCTTGTTCTCCTTAGCGGGGTGGCAATTTGGACAGAACGGCTTTTCACCCAGGGACGAGCTGATCCAGATCCGAGCTGTTCGGACAAAGGAGACAAGCCCAAAAGCGTTCCCATCGACATCGTCCCAAAAGAAACTGAACGCCAGAATAATGTTGATCGACCGACTGGCGGCAACGAAACGATGAACATAACGATTCATTTATTTGAGTGCTTTTTTGTCGCCATCATGTGAAAGATCGTCACGACGGGCCATTTTTAATGCCCGTCCAGGGAACAGAGAAACAACCGCCGAAGAAAGTACATGGCCGATGACGGCCCCGGCAGAGGTGATCAGGTGCGTGGGTGCATTTTAATATAAACTGTCGATCGAACGGCACTCCATCGCTCAACTGGTCATTGCCAATTCAGGGAATTGTCCCCAATTTGTTGATCGTGGTTTTTTATTCCACAACGGTATTGGCTAACGTGTATTCAGATAAAGCAAAAATGTTGGCCAGGTGGTTGCACAGCTCGCAGAGAAATAGTAGTAGCCATTGTCCATGACAAATTAGATTCTTCCAAAAACTACTAACAGAATAATCTACCTCAAAAACACACTATCAGTAACGATGATCATGCCAAATAGAATGTCTATAGTTTATCTTTCATTACCAAAAATAGATGGAACATGTAATTTGCATGTCAAATGAGTGATTAAATTCTGCAAAGTGCTCGATCATTAGGATAAACTTTGTTCGAATAATTGATCGCAGGCCAATTAAAACAAATGATCGCTTCCTTTTTCGGCTGCAAGCCACAATGTACGAATGTCCTTTTCCGATCAATAATGACGGTTCGGGCTTAATGAGTTAAACTAAAGCCCCACCACAATAAATAGCAGCTTCAGGCGCCATTTTGTCGAGATATCTCAAAATTTTAATTTCCGTTTCATATTCCGATCGATGATAAACTTTGAAACCTTTTTTTACGATGCAATATCACTTACACCAACGTTCTGGCTGATAGCACCACACTCAAGTTACCATTTTAAATAAGCGTTCTTAAACGTCGCCTCATCAAACGGCGGCCATTAGCATACGGTTCGTTTTGGGAACACACTCAGACTGCCCTTGCCGCGATTGAGCCTGAGGACAACAGTATAAACAATCTAGAACTTCGATTAAACAATAAAAATGCACTTGACACTCGTGACTAATAAAACACCGCTTCGGAATAGGAACGAGGCGACTGGTGCCAGTCGATCCAAATATGGACATTTCTTTATCAAAACTCACCGTGGTCTTTGCAAACGAAACACACAGCATCTTGGCGCTTAGCGCACAAACAACAAAACGATCCGACGACCGACGAAGACGAGTAATCCTCAAGCACCAACAAATGCGGCCTGACACTCTACATCTCAGGCGGCTGCTAGCCAACATCACATAAACTTAATCCCCCTTTCGGACAAACCGTCGGTAGAGATTAATGGAACCCGCCGCTCGCAGCTTCACATATTCTAATGAGCTCTCCCCGCCATCAGCCATCGGCTGATCAGACAACTTCCTGGTCCGGACACTCGGCGCAGTGCGCAATTATAAAACGATCCAGATTTGAGCTACGACGTTCGTTGAGCGGCACCAACTCCGATAGTGCTCCAACATCACACCAGGAGCTAGTCGCACACACTCCCTTGCACAACGCGCCGATACAGCCGTACACGACCGGTTCTAATACACCAACCGAGCTAAAGGTGTGTCGTGGGTGTTTGATCAGCTCGTTAGTTCCTTCTCTTCCAGTGCTTCATGGGTACGTCCATGGCAATGACCGAACGATGCGACCCGTGCATGACAAGACGAGGGGGGCGGGGAAGCTCCCGTTGCGAAGAGAGTGCCCAAAAAAGGTCACCTTATTCTAGGGCTTCAGCACTCCCCGAAAAAGGGCGCGAGCGGACGGCCAAGGACGGTGTACCCGGCTTTGTTCGACTGACAGCGCTAACGCCGACGCCATGCCAACGCTTGATGCCTTCTCGGCTGGATGGATGCGACAAGTCAATGTAAACAAACGATCTTCCGTGCTTTGCGGAGAGCTGAGCAGATTACTCGACTGGAGTTCAAGCACTTGGTTCTTCCTGACCTTGACCGACGCTACCACCGCCACACAACACACATCATCTTGAAGTGAGGTGGCGCTCGTTCCATGGCTAGAAACGGGTTTTTATGCCCAAATATGCTTACATCCACCTCCGCCCAACTTCCTGCACTCCGTACACCGGGTCCGCATTTTAGCTCATATTCCATTCCGTTTTACGAGGGTGTACGTACGATCATTATGAATTCCACCAACTCTTCCAGCAGAACCGTGGCCCTACACCGCTGGCGCTGGCCGGGCGATCAAGACAGCCCAGTGTCAAGTTTCAGCCCAGGTCGCACGAGCCGCTCTGCCGGTTGGCCAGGCACAAGGCAGCGTGCGTGTGAGATAAATTGCTCGATCACGATGTGTCGTGGTCAACATAAACCAAACGCGACAACGGCACACCGGTTTGGCGCCGTTTTACGAGCGCGCGCATTATGGCCAGGAAGGCGCCCTCCAGGTGGGTTCTTTTACGATGCCGATCGGTTCGGGGCCAGAGCACAATAGTGCACTGCTTCGGTCCCCGCACTGGGTGCCTTGATCTTAGGCATTAAGCGTAAACGATACGATGCCTGACAGTTGATCCGACCCAGTGCTCAGCGCACAGAACTCTCCCGTACAAGGGGGTCTCGTTGTTTGCCGACCGGCGATGAGACATCTATGATGAGGTCGTGCGCTTCTTCACACGCAAATAAAAAAAAAGAAACACACGTCAGCTCACTCGTGTGCAAGTGTATGCACCATGCCGAAGTATGAATGAAGCTATAATCGTGCGATCTTAAATAAGACACACAAGGTCTATAGGCAGTGCCGAGTTTCCGGATCGGAATGCTGTGTATAATTTATAGGTCAATTTCATTCTACACTTTATGGCTTCTCTAAGGAGCTAATAGAAGAATTGTGACGATTCTGTGGTCTCAGACACTTCCGAACTAATAACATTCAAATTTAGTTCATCATCGTCATCAACGCACACTTATAGTTCTCATGAGCGCGGCTCTTTATCGACAGGAAGCGTCGACAACCGACCGCGGACGTTATCGCCGTCTATCGAGACACCTCGCGTCAATCACCTCTCCAAACACCCTGATAATTGAATAATTATCTGACACGCATGCACGCGTCAACAAATCAAATAGTTAGTGCCCTACCGTTCCCCTTTGCAGCGGGGGGGGAAGCAATTGATATCCGCTGGCGATCAAAACATCTTGGCTGGCGTTAACCTCCACGAAACGCAGTTCCGCAGATCATAAACCGTGTTCCAAATTAGGTAATCTCTACCTGTGCCTGCTGTGTGGCTGTTGTTGTTGTTGAGGAGGTTAATGGAGAGTGTCTAGTCATCGTTTGCCTATCGGCCGACCGGTTTCTACAAGAAAACACAACAAACAAAGACTTGAACGAGCTTTTGCTCCATAGGCTATCCATCCAACCCCTTTAGGATAGCCTTCTAGCAGTAAGCTCAACGAGCCCGCTGTGTTTCTTTCTAGGCCTAATAGCGGAAAACCATCGCACCCAACAACGGTGCTTCCAGCGTAATCACCCAATATCAGACACTTTACAACCTGCGGGTCCAGAATTCAAGCTGTAGGAAGTCTACAAATGATGCCGTTTTGCCGTTCCAAAACCACCACCACAAAGACCTTGGCTGGACCACCGGATGGAAGAACAACCAAACATCACGGACTGGATGAATCATGCCCAATGGAGGAGACCCCCAAAAGCCTCTTGTTGTGACACCACGGCGACATTCGGCGGCTTCGGGTTGTGACAGCGACAGGCACCTGGGTTGGCGATCACCCATAACGCTCGTCGCGAATGATACACCGTCGTTGTCGTCGTCTCGTGGTCGGCACTTTTGGAGGTCGATCGTTCCATTTCCAGAGACCCAAAGATAGCGTCCTCTCCGCAACGCCATGTTTGCCTTCCGCGACGCCATTCACGTGCGCGAGAGTGTCACGGACGGTCACGGCTGCAGCATTTCGTTGGATGAATGAACTCATTGAACCGAAACCGATACTTTTCTTCCGATGAATGTGGTTGACCCGCTTCTACACTTCTCTAGAGGTAGTGGACTTGGAATGTTTGCATTTTCTAACACTGAAGTCATTAGCCGTTAACTCAAAGGTTAGAATCACAATTTCAAGGTAATGGAAAAGCGATATCTCATTCGGCACTGAACCACTTTCCCACTGGAAGTCAGGCACGGAACTAGCTTGATGTACATTTTCGATCTGTAGCTCTGGTGATCTTGAAGATACAACGTTAATCAATACCCTACCAACAGCATTTCATTTTATCACTATCATTCAGCTCCATTCGGTTTAACAATCTGTTTGCAGAAGCAAAGCGTTCCATCAAGGTGAAAATAAGACGCTTAGTGCGTCGCGGTTAATGATCGGATCCTCCCAGCAATAAGAGTGCGCTCGCAATGCTTCTCACAGTTCCCTGGGATCACCGAAAGGCACGCCTTAATTGACAACCGTAAGGATGCTTCACTATAATCATTTAATCACCGCAATCACTGCTCATTTTGTTCCACGGTGTTTGTGCAACGGAAGCTCACGAGGAATGCATCCTTTAATTTACGCACAAACAAACAAACGTAACGCAACGCAACATAACGCAAACGGAACCGGAGGCAGCAGCCAACCAAGTTGGGAACAAAAACTGTTCGATCTAATTACGCACGGCATTCTGTGGCTCGCGACGATTAAAGCTCGTTCAACCATTTTGTGACACCGGTAAGGTCGCTGCCAAGGCTATTCGTCGCGCGGTTGGGATGTTCAACCCCTGGCGAGATATTTAAGGCCCTTTCAGCAGGTAAGAAGAAATCGTCTTTGTTCTGCAGAATCAAAGGAGGATATTGGTTATTAATTCATTCAATGTGGAATTTCCTCCCTATCACAGCTTCCTTTCAACAGGACATTCCACACGACAAAAAAGCATCTCCGTGTGCTCTCCGCCTGTAACACTGTAAGCAGATTTCAAGTCCCGACGATTAAACCCAAGAATGACATTCAGACATTCAACAAACACACAAAAACTGCCCCAACCTGGGTAGCCTCTGTCCGTCGGGCAGCACAGCACTGTTCAATAAATCAATTTGCAGGTCGAATGTCGATGCAGTTGGGAGAGCGCAGTCCGGATCGTGTTCGGAGTTCCGGTTTGCCTTGTCACTATCAAGCGCGTAAGTAAGCATAAACGGTCTCACTGTACCGAGCCGAATGGCGCTTAGTAGACAGCCGGGCTTTAATTTCAGCTCGCGAACAGGGTTGTCAAACGGAAGAATGCTTGAGACAGCACTGAGACACTAAACGGTGACACTCCTGCGGTTGTAGAAGACTCTCGAAATCATGCTTCCGCTGCCTCCTCTCCTTCTTTCTATCGTAATCAAACCCCACGGTAGGATACGGGTGTCGAACGCTAGTCAATGCAAAATTCCAACTGTCATCGTCCTCGGGTACGATGTAGAGTACCCTCAGGAAATAACTTTGCCTGTAGAGTGGACGTTTTTTTCTTCTTTTAATCATGTTTGCTTTCGGTTTCATTTCTTGGAACTTTTTTGTTTTGTTTTTGTTGCTCTCGTGCATCCACAAATGCAGCTCAGTTGGCGGAATACATTGTAAAGCCATCGTCTAGACAGGACGCTAAACCTCGGATATCTCCACACCTCTTCTGCTCTCCGACCGACATTCGAACGCCTCTGCTCGTGACCGAAACACGCTGACCAAGGCGCCGAATAACATGCGCACGCAATATGCAACCCATTTGCACGTCGCCTTTTCGAATTGCTGGATCGGTGTGGAACGAGCAACAACTTGCTGTGCAGTGCGCGATCGCGATTCGATCGATTGATCGACGGTTGGAGTGGCGGAGTTACTCGGAGAAACAGCCCGGAGAGGTGCGAATTGAAAATCCTCATCCTTGAATAACCGTCCACAGTTTCATTGCCCTTTTCGTTCCAGATGGGTGATGATCGCGATGATGATGACGACGATCGAGCCATGAACTGTGGTGGCCTTCCGGTAAAAGAATGTGCCCACGATGACGAAGATGACAGACACGCGCGCCGGGAAGAATGATTCCAAGCCGAGGGTAAAAACTGTGGTTTCTTATCGCGCTCTTTTCATTCACATAGTAAAGACAGATAAAAACGGGCTCGCCCATATTACTCAAGGGCGCGAAACCATTTCCCAGAATGCCATTTTTCCATCGCAAAAGGGTGGCCTTCAATGTACGGCACAAAACGTAATTGATGCACTGATTCATTCTGTGCTACTTTGCTCATCATCAAACGAAATAAAACTCTCAGTTAACGTTCGCGATGGAGTGAAGTTAAATAGATATTCGTTCTAGGTCATATATGCCCACCAACGTTTAACCGATACGCAATTGTAAACACGACAAAATTGAACAACTTCCAGTGGGTGAGTGAACACGAATAGATAGCATCGCTTTTGGTTACTACCAACTATCAAAACAAACATTACCTTCGTTTGATAAGTAACCAGGACGGACACAAAAAATGTCCACAAAACACATGCCGCAAGAGTCTCGGAGCATTCCGTCAGTTCTTATCTTAATTTCATGCATTGAATGCGAATCGCACAACAAATTTGCATTTCGCATGCGTCCAGCACGGGTTGTGCCGTGTGTAGGATGCAATCGTGCTATGGAAACCTCCCATTAATCAAATGATTATGAAATTTGCAAACCAGCACCCATACTATTTGCTAGCTCTGACTCTGCCGATATTTGACTCATCGTTAGCAAAGGTTTAAAGTGCAATCGAAAATAAAATATAAATATTAAATTTGTACACAGGAAGATACGATCTGCCCTTTCCATTGTATCATACACCTTCCATCATCAGCACACGTACTGATTATCTTAGCTCAATGTTTTTAACCGATGCACCACTCGATCGTTAAATGACAGATATGGGCACAGCCCTTCTTTGATCGCACCACTAGCTCACCAAACTGCACGTGGTCGTGTCCGACGTTGTGTCACACATCTTACTTGATAAGATAAAACGCTTTCCGCACAACACGACGCGCACACACGCAAAGATCTCACTGTCACTCTGGAATCGAACTACACATTCTCCGTATGCTTTGTTTTTGCTGTAGCCCCACTTCTTGGGGGCACACAAATCAGCTCACCAACCACACACCACCAATTCCCAACTGTTTTATGCACAACTCATCAATATATGTTTTCTTAAATAAAACACCATACAATAAGCACGCGAAAACAACCAGCTCAGCACAATTAATGAACGCCACCCCGTCACGGTAAGAAAGAAAAACAACAACGAGATCCTCACACTCACTGCAAAAACGGCAATCTCCCAAGTGAACCGTTCAAAACCGCGCTCAGATTCAAACTGAAAGTTGCGTGCGTTCTCTTCCGTCGACGATGTCGCGCAAAAACGACACGATTCCCTCCGCTTTTCGTAGCTACGAGGGGCAACTGTGCACACGTATGAATCATGCTTCCCGACGCACATGATCGTTCGGGTCCGCCGTCGATCGTTTACACGACAAGCTTCGTCTTTCTTTGACGGATTGGAACATACCGAACGGAATGGAGGATGCGTCATGCGTCGGCCCAACTGCACCCGGGACAATCCTTGTGGGCAGGTTACGCAGTTTACACACGAAAACCCTTACCGTTTTTAAGGGCTTTTAGATAACGACCGATAGGGGACCGCGCGAGCCGTCACACGAGCGCATAGGGAAATAATTCGTAAACGTACCTACCTTACCAGTCTGTCGGTGCTTCCATTTTTGACCCTTAAAGGGTGCTCTCTCGGTCTATCCCTGCCACACACCCTCTGCTCGATATATAGCTTGCCGCAAAAGCCGGTAAAGCCGTTTCGCCTTCTACGAAAGAAAATGAGAGAAAAGCCATCAGAAACAGGTTATTCGCTTCTCGCCACACACCTAATACCAGCTAGGAGAGCTTACCGATTGGAATGGTTGGCACGTGGGTACGTGATGTCGCAACTGTTGTCGATTAGGTTGATCGAAACGTTGCACCCGAAGGTTGCTGCCGTAAAGTTTAAACTTATTCTAATGCAAGCTTTCGCTATCTAAAGACTACCGGTCCTCTAATGTAAGGTCATGCAAGGATTTTCCCTACGCACTTGATGGAATGTTGATGATGCACTCTTTATGATTCATTCGTTGTCGCCGAGCATAACGATGCATTCTTTCAGTATAATTAAAAAAAAAGGATAAAGACACGAACCAGAACACTGCTTCATTGTTCCATTAGTCCAGGCAAAACGAATTGCCTTTGATTTGTTGTAATTTGAGATAACATACATATCATATTGGTTGGTTGACCATTAAAGCGGACACAGACACTGAAATTCTTTCCCTGTCTGATCCGTTCCTCACGTGCAGGAATTACAAATGACTTAGAATATGTTTCTTCACATCACACACTGTGCGTGATCGTGATCAGCTCGGGGACAGGAGACATCATTAGGTTGCGCGTTTAGTTTTACTTCGTCTTCAGCATATTTAGTTCAAAACGGGGGCGTTGTTTTTGTTGGTGTGTGTTTTTGTTTCTGTTCTATGTGCTTGTTGACATTAGATTATTTCTGAGTTATGTTTAGATCCACCTTTACATCACGGACCTTACCGGAAATCTCGAGATCGATCGAGATTTGTTCCAGCTTCTCTCATCTTCACAACACTTTCTCTGTGCTAGTTCTGATTAGATCACGTGTGTGTTCCACTAATTTGTGTTTTGTTATAGATTAGTTTCATGTTTCACTTGTTTATGGAGTTCGACATCTTCCGGATGATAAACAATGCTATTGCTGTCGAAATGTATCAGTAATTTGTTTTCCAATTTTGAATTATTCCTTCTCCTTTGCACATTTCACATCAATAATTTGGGATTCAATCCTTCCACAATACATTCAATACTACTTTTTCCACTGCTATAGGAGTGTGCGGTTTGATTTTCTGCTTTATCTGGAGAGGAGATAAACTAGCTTGATGGTTTCGTCCACGACACTGCCACACGACAAATCCAACACATTCGTGTCGCTCTGCTTTTGGCACGCAAAGATACGTTCCGTTCGTTTCTTCATAAGAAAATATCGATTACTAAAATAGCGAACAATAAATAGTTTACAGCACACAATTAAGAGAGACCAAAATAATAAACTCTTCATAATCTTTAACGTAAAAAAAAAATTATAGAATAATTGTATACCTCTCTTTATGTCCTAGAACACGGCCGCTGGTCGCGTTTGGTAGTGGTAGATTGAGTTTTGTGTCTTTTTTTAAATTATTTTAACCCTACCGAGTGTGAGAGAGATCCTTGGTAATTGGTAGAGAAACATAATTAACAGCTGCTTCCACTACTACTTCCCCGTTTCTCTGCTTTGTACGTTCGAACCTAACTTTATTCTTACCTATATTATAAAAAATCATCGAATATATGAATCCCATACACACATTGCGCCTCAGCTTCACAGTGTTAAATAAAATATTAAACTGATCGCACACATAATCTTTCATTCTTGCACACACTTTTCGTCGTTTCTTCACTCCGTTTACAAACACTAAACATCGACACTTCTACACTAGAAACAGCCGATTTTGAAGGAAAAATAGTTATGAACTGAAATAAAGCGCATAATACGACAAAACGAATAATTCTCTGACCGTACGTCGTTAGTCTTAAAAACCGCAGCATCCGTCGATCGCCAAACGATCGTACATAGATCCGTGCCAGCCGGGCAGAATCGAGCATATCTAGGAAATGTCTTAATAAGAACATCAAAACTACTGTGTAGTAAAAGCTGAACATACAAAAACTTATTCTCATACCTTGCACAACACAGACGACGAACCTTCGAAGGATTTGCAACGGATCCGACAACTTCCGAACGGAATTCTTCACAATCTCGCTACACATTGACGAAGCGTAAACTCGTTTCAGTCGTTGGAGAAAAGCATTGGGCAACATTACTATCGGGTAACATTGGAGATGCCTTCGTTCTATCCTGTGGCCCGACCTACTGCCGCCGGCAACTCGACAACTCATCACTACCGTGCGGCAACATTCATCAAAAAGTCTACGATTGTCCGCAATTATGCGGACAGTGTTACGAATATGCATGCTACTGTCGATTATTCTGGTACGAGTAAGAGTATTTAGGAGGCTGAAGAGAATTTGCATACGTTTCCAGTGGATTAAATGTTATATCAGTAGCATCGCCCTCATGGCGTGACTATCATCCTGTCCCTCATGCTGCTGCTGCTTTTTCGACAGACTATGCTGATAGTGATGGACACCAAACGAACAGGGTTGCTCATGCGCCATCGATCTATACCGGGCATTTGGCCGGTACAGAGGATCCAACGCTTGCCGCTGAACCCAACTAAACTGCATTGCGCGGGGATCACTTTCCTGAGGCAACAATTGTCACCTGGCATCGGATGTACAGGGAGTACCTAAATTTTTGGCCGCTCCACCGCTGGCAGCCGTGGACGTACCGGCTCCGCCTGCACCGCCGCCACCACCACCACCACTACCACCCCGACCCTGGTGCTGATGGTGGTGATGATGCTGATGGTGATGATGGTGACGGTGGTGTCGGTTATGGTGATGATTATTGTGGCGTCGGTTACGGTATCCACCGCCACGGTGATGCTCGGTTTGACCCGCACAGCAAGGATCGGTGCAAGCGTCCGGATCGTCGTTTGCCTCACCGTTTGCGGTGGTCGCCGGCTGCGAATTACGCTGCCGAGCATTATGGTTGGCAGATTTTGAGCTTGAAGATCCTTTGGCCTGTTGCTGGGTGTGTGCGTTGGAGCCATGCTTCTTGTTTGCTGGCGTTTTCACCTCCGGGATCACATTGTTGGGACCGTTTGAAGCATCGTTTGTGCCTTTGGAGAGCTAAAAAAATTAAAAAAAATTAATTTAAAAAAAATGCTACCATCTCGACGTTCCCGCCTTCCCTTTCTTGCTTACCTCTCCATTGGGTGATTCCGTTTCAATCGCAATCACATTACCCTCCTCGGCCTCCAAATCGATGATTCCACCCCGCCTTTTTTGATGCATAAACAGCCGATTCATTTGTGCCTGGAGCGACTTCAGCTCATCGGTTACTTGGAATTTGGGTGCATTTTCGCGTTCTGTCGGAGGACGACAGCGCATCAATGGTTCCACCTCCACATCTATCGGTTCCCTGCACACTGGACACTGCGCCTGGAACGCTTTCGCCTCCTTACGCTTCCAGATCGGAAGCTTTTCGATTTCTTCCTCATAATTGCGCTTCGAAGCATTGATGTGACACGCCAAACAGTGGCTGTGCAAATAGTGATAACACACCGTCTTGGTAAACTCATCTCCCTCGAGAAAACCGTATAAACAGATAACACACTGACCGGACGGTAGATTACTTTCCGTCAAGTGTTCACGTATCAAGTCGATGAGATCAAACACAACCGGTAGGCCGATCGATTCGGTCAACTTTTGCTGTACGGCTCGTTCGATCTGTCCGATAATGTTATCATCCAAGCCGCGCGGATTTCTCAGCTTTACGTTCGGCCGCACATCTGGATAGCCGGTGGTGGGTAACACTTGCAACGTGATACAGACGTACTGTGATTCCAGCTCTTCGCCGACGGTCGGAAATACGGTCGTTTCAATCACCTCCGGGAATCCGCTTCATTGGCAAACCCAGAACGAAACAAACAAAAAAAAAACAAAAGTTACAACAATTCGAACAATAACATTGTGCAATAATTGGCATACATACACGCCCTTGCACAATAAGGACGCTGCTACGTAATCGACAGAGTTCTGAGGCTATATGCCCAATTTAATATTACCTTTCATTTTTCGTGATATGAACGTCTTCCATCAGAATCGCTTCCAACGACTCCACCTCGTCAAGCAGCCTGAAGGGAGCCAAATGTTATCAAACGAATATCCTGCCGTCATCATCGGTAACATCGCTTTGTGGAGATTAGAAGGACGTCGAACCACCCACCCGGGGCAATTGTACCGGTGGAGGAAAATAGTCCTTCGCATCTTCTCCAAGCAAATTGCACACATCGATCGATACTTACGCGTCCATCCTTAAACTCGGGTGACTGAATATTGCCCACACACGGCAATTGATAAAGATGCTTCCTATTGGTACACGTTCCAAGCTTTCACCGATAGCAAGCAATCAGTCGATATCAGAACGACACCACGAAATAAACACACTTTTCTGCGATAAATACAGCGAACGATAGTCGAAAATATCCTATCGCCTTGTGTGTGCACTTTCATGCATGCACCAGACGAGCAGGTTATACCAAATCGACCATTTTGACAGCTCATGAAAACCGATGTCGCCTTCGCGTTTGACGTTTTCGTTACGAAAGATGTTTGAATCATCTGTTACACATATCGGATGCTGTATTGAATGATTTTATAAATGATATTAATTCAACTAACCCTGCGGACGCATCAACGCCATCACTCCACCTCAATTTAAAGAGCCAAGTGAACGCCCATCAAAGACTTTACGAACGAAAGTAATTCTTGGCACTACAGGGCGATCGTTGTACAGCTCGTAAGCTCGTCTCCATTGCCGTTCTACACATACTCGGTAAAAATAACCTTCTCAACCCGAGCACGTTTTTAAATCCTTTTTTTCATTTCCTTTCTTTTGTACACCCATGCATACGACGAGATCATCGAACCATTTTCATTGAACGTACGTACTACATTTTATTTGGGTACACAGTACCACCACCAATAGACCTTTCTGAACAATCGAGTTGTATGAGGGACGATTTTCTGTTAGTTTTTTTTTTATTTTAACGTCTTCATCAAGATTTGTTTCACATCTACTGGACCCTTACTTCAACATGTATGTAGAACATTTCTAGGCTTGGGTCACAACTATGCGCCATCCAACATCGACCAGAACTTGTTTATTAACATATTAGTCCAACAAATATCGAAAACAAACCTACGCCAGCAGTACCAGCTGGTAGCCAACAAATAGGTCATATCTATCAGATAACAATCTTTTTTTACCTATTGAAAATTCAACCCACGAAAAACGAGGAGAACATTTGACGCCATCCGCACGACAAACGAACATCTCGGAGAGTAATATTGATAATGTGTGACAAACGCAATAAATAATACACAAGACTAATCATTACAAAGACATAACATATTGGGAAAGGATGCAATGAAAACAACAGAAAGATGAATGAACAACACAATGGAGGATGATTTCTTTCGTGCATTAGATCAGATCAGTGTAACGTACAGCCACCCCCACCAATATGCATCACATTTCTCACAAGTCCGATTGGCTGTATCCTCTAACGCAAGATCAACCCCTCTTGTGCGATCGATTGAGGGAAGAGAGGAGACAAACGCAGTTTACGACCAAGTGTTCCGTCTTCAAATGGCACCACTTCACTATACTGAACGGAACCTGCTCACAAATAGAATAGACGTCGATCATCGTCTATCATCATCGATCGGCTAAGCTCTACTAGTATATCAACGGAAATTTTGTTCCACGAATCCTTTTTATTAAAACCGAACTCTTGCGATGATTTTGTCGTTTTTCCTCTGGTCGCACTTGGAAATCAAACTGCGTTTGGAAGTGGGAAAAAGGGTTAGTGGTTCGACTTCCTGTGTCAACTAATTCCGGAACACATCTTCTCTTCCTGCGCGTGTGTGTGTGAGATTATTCGTCCAATGGTAATACCGAAGAAGACGCTTCCTTTGCAGATGTGTGTTCTCCAGTTGATCCTTGTACGTTCTTTCTCTCTTTCTCTACTGTGCATGCCGATTTCGTAAACGATTCACTCAGCGGTCCCTTATGTGCATATGACGCTAGTTATTTCTCCTTTGTACTCCTAACACGCCTAACTAGGGACCAACCCTATATGTGCCTCATATTACCCGCAAATGCTCCCCCCCAACATGTTTTCCTTCCCTCGCCCTTGAACTAAAGGTGTTTTAAGTCTAAGTTTCATAACCCCTACAACCCGAACGCACACTACACTCCGTGGAGATTGGAAAACTACTCCACAGAAACTCTCCAAAAACTCTAACACCAAAAAGAGATATGGAAAATCGACGATGGGATATTATGGCGAAGAAAATTAAAACTCTCTTACGCACGCCGGTTGTGTTTTTTCTGTTTACATTTCCTTACTAATAAAGAATTTATTGTTTATTACCTTCTGCTTCTTCTCGGGCGTTTCCTTTTCACTGATTTATCAAAAACTAAACTGATTATTGCGCACCTCGAGACGAGGTGCACTCTATAATGGCATACCAAGGGGGTTGTTTAAGAGATGACGACGACGTTCAAGTGTGTGAACTGAATCAAATTACGACTACGAACTTATGCTGCTGCTACGCTTCTAAATCCTGTTCCCGAGTGTGTGTGTGCTTGCTGCCACGTTTGATGCTTGTGTTTGTTCTGCTCTGGATGGGGGGGCTCGACGTGACGACGACGATCGACGATCTTCAATTCTGCTGCTACAACACACCCCATCCACACGTGGGTCAGATATTTGCTGTCTGTGTCGTACGTACTTTAATGGCGTGTCCTGGCAAGGTTGAACCCTTGAAAGACCGCAGCCACAAAAGAGCCACAGCTGGCATGGCCACGGCACACTCCACACGTTCGCGATCGCAAGCTCTAGCCTAAATTCATCTTCCTTTTCTTTGAATTACAACAGGGACCGTCAGTTCTAACGATTTGATAGTTCGAGATACACGTTTTGGGTGGTGATTTTGAGAAGGGACACACAACACAACAGAGAACGTGTCGCGATGTGTAAATGATGCGTTTTGTGTGTTCAAATGTGCAAGTGTTTAGTGTGCTTCTTGTTTGTATGTATGTATGAGTGTGTGTGTGTGTGTGTGTATTGTGGTGTGTCGATTGGGTATACAAAAAAAAACAGTGTATCCTTTCCTTCTCCTCTTTCCTACTTCTGGTACACTTCCTTCACTGATCTACACATAATTACATATTAGAGTTAACCCCCTTTTTCCCTAAACTCTGTTCCCTGGCTTCCCTACCGCTGCTAAGAATAATTTTATCTCGTTTTTGTAAAAGTTGTTTTTTTGTATTTTTTTATATTATTTTTGTCACTCACTTAAATGATTGAAAAAACAAGGTAGAAAGTTTAATTTGATAAAAAAGGGAGGAGAAATGTACTTTTTGCTCTTGTGTGGTGTGTGTGTACGTGGTTAGGAGTTGCGCCAAAGAGGAGCACACCCCACCCAACGCACGCCACCCCGCCATTCGTTTGCCTTCCCTCCGCTTGCTCTCTCCTTCCGCTTTCTCCATTCTCCTCATTTTCTTGCCTTTCCTTCCTCTATAGATTCCACATTTTTATCATCCTCTTCTCACTCTCTTTTATCAATTGTCATTAATTAATCACGGCCTTCCTTGAAAAAGAAACAAAAAAAACACGTAAATTAAGGAGGATCAGTTGGCAAACAGCATTTTTTGTTTTGTTTAGTAAGAGTACAAAAAAAAAGGCGTGTATGACACATGGCCACACAGCAAAATGAGTCTAAGTGAAGAGAGAAAAAAAACAAAAGGAGGAAAACGTTAGGAGAGATGCCTGGGACTGGTAGGTGAGAGGCGCGCATTTTTGCATTGTGCTAGCATTGTTCCATTTTTTTGTTTAGACCATATTTGCTAGGAAGTTCTAGAGGCTCGTAAGTATAAAACAAAACAAAAAACGTATGGTAAACTACTTGTCGGTTAGTGCTGCTTTTCTACTGTTTTGTTTGCAAAATTTGGATTTAATGTTGCATTTTCTACTATTGTTTCTGGCAGTATATTCTAACACCATCCCTCCCCTCCTGTCGATCTGTCCCTGCTGTAACACCTCTGCCGCTCCGGGATGCGAACCACACACACACAAAAAAGCAAGCGGAAATGACAATTTTGCTCGCGCGCACACGCCACAGCACACTCGTCAGTAAGAATTCCGACCGTTTATCGGACGCAAACCATTATGCTATGCTATGCGTTGCGTGCGTGCATGTGTGTGTTTGATTGACTGATTGTACGTTATATTGATCTAATCGCTAATTTGGTGAAAATGTGTTGGAATGTTTAAATTAGGTGCCTGAAAAATACACAAGCAAGATGATGAGCGGCGAGCCACATGACGAACGAGAAGCGATCATGATGTGTTGATACAATAAATGGGAGATGCATATGATAGAGGACAAAGAGAAAAGAACACAAAACATGTATGCGAAACTGCTACCACCAGCAACTACGATCCTACGGTATGTGTCTTGCCTCCCATTACAAAGACAGCTGATTCAGGATGAGCAGCAAATAACGGATCTAATCCACAAAACCGATCGTCGTTTATTTGCTACTTTACTTCCATCCTCACACTGTTGTGCCACTGGTGTGACAGTTGCTTGCACATTTCGGGACACCATACGTCAGGGGACCGTAGCTGGCACTGGTGGTTTGTTCCGAAAACACAGATTAGAGATCTATCTATACGGCGGAGAAGGAGGACGGTTCACACTCGAGTGATGGAAAAATTAATTCAAAGATATATACCTCCTGCTTTTCTGTTCCGCACACACACACCCTTTGCCAGGAGGTTCTCTCCTCTCCTCCTTCTCCTTCACCTTTCTTGGTCATCTCTATTTTCTCCGCATTTTTTTTTTCCAAAAATCGCTTCTGAACTCAATCCAAAACAAACAACAGAGAAAACAACAACCAACACACAACAGAACAATCGAAAGTTGAAGAGTGTGTGTGTGTGTGTGTGTATGTGTTTGTACCGAGGGGGGACGCACGGAGGGGGTCGAAGAGAAATTTCCCATCAAAAATATGCATATTTGACCTGGTTTTTTGTTGGTTGTACAATAGGTAAAACTCTATTTTCCACTTGTCATTTTACGTTTTTGTTTCTTTTTTTTTCATTTCAATTTTGTGTAAAGTTGTGTGTGACGCGTTGGCAAGTTGATAGTTTTTGTTAGCAGTAGTAGGAGTGGTAGTAATAGTTGTTGTTGGAGAAGGAATCTGAAGGTTAATCAACGGTCGGAAAGCCTTTCTTTTTATAGAGAGGGAAGGAAGGGTAGGATTGTGTGTGTGTGATAGGGGGTTACTTTGCACTGGATCCGGGACATCCGGGCAGGGAAGAAGAAGAGTTGGTGGGAAAAGAACGGTCAGAAGTTGTTGTGGTGGTGGTTACGGTTTTGTATCGTGTTGTAAGGACAGAGAGAAAGATGCTGTGATTTGTAGTTGAAGTAAGGCCCCGAACATTTACACAATAAATTAAAAATAATTATTTTAAGGTTAGTGATTAGTTCAGTCGCTCTCATCTCCAGACTCGTCATCTTCATCCTCCGAATCCTTCTTTTTGCTCTTTTTGGCAACTTTCTTTGCACCTTTCTTTTTCTTGGTTCCGGCGTCCTTGCTGCCACCGTTTCGCTCGAAATCTTGCATCTGTTTGTTGTACTCATCCTTCATCTTGGCTGCCTTGTACTCCCATTCCTGTGAACAATAACACAAAATCAGGGGACAGAGAGAACGTGGGGAATGTGTTAGCGAAACTGATTTAATCGAGCAAGAGAAGAAATAATCTAATGCGGAATGTTTTATATGCAGTAATGGGAATGCTTTTTTCTTACAAAAATAAATAAATCAACTTACGCTCTTGTCCTTCATTCCACGCCACAGCTCTCCGCCCTTCTTGGCGATTTCTGTCACTTTAATTCCAGGATTTTCCTTCTTGATCTGTTCGCGGGCCGAGTTCAGCCACAGCATGTAAGCCGATAGAGGACGCTTTGGTTTCTCAGCCATGATTAACGATTGTTTTTCGATGTCAGTATTTGTAGTCACAAACAATTAAAATGTCCTGTAAATTGGTGAAAGAAAATAACAACCCATTAATGTTAGAAGTCGTTACACAAGAGGCACACACAAAATGGATTCCTTCCTCGCGACATGCAATAGAAAGAAATTTGAATTTTTCCGTTTTTTCATCTCTTTTATCTTCTCATTCTCCCTCCCATCGCTCTCTCTCTCTCTCTCT
>KZ062232.1:66740-92359 GCA_002091835.1 Anopheles maculatus
TTCAACAAAGAAAAGATGAAACTGAAGAAACGACAGGCGAAGCATCGTAGTCTTCTAGGTCGTGCTGATCAACGGACTGCTGTAAGACACGGGCAGACGGAACAAAATCGTACGATCGGCACCAAAACACAAGAAGGAAAGTTGCCCTCGATGGGTGGAAATTCTGTCGTTAATTCGCAAGACATCTTCGCCAACTCGTTAATCCACACGAACCGAGTGTTTAATCGGGCGTATGGATTTCACAATCGCAAGGTCTTGGCTCACGTTGGCTTTCTTCTGGATGTACAAATAATTGAACGGATGCTGGAGCGCTTTCGGGACGAGTTTCTCCTCACCAAGCGGCATCGATTTCGAGCAAAAGACGACATGCAATATGCATTCAGCTACTATCACTTTTTGATGAGCGAATCCCGAAACAAAACGGTTGGGGAGATCTTTGACGACTTCGACACCGATGCATCCGGGTAAGAGGATCGCTATTTGTTTTCCTAAAACAGAAAGAATATATATATATGTGTGTGTGTGTGTGTTTGGTTTTAATTGCAGCACTTGGTCAGATCGAGAAATTCGTACGCTCCTGACGAAGGTATACAATCTCCCGCTGGATTGGTCGGCCGTTCGCTACTTCGAAGAGGTTGTCACCAACTGCTCGCTTCAGCAAAACAACTTCCTTCCGCTGGAATATCAGCAAGAACAGCGACAGGTGTATCCCACGCTGGTGTACGAGCGTTACGAGGATTCAACGATTGTAAGTAATAATAGGCCAACATTCATTGAACTTCGCTCGCTTGCTAAATGGATTTTTGTCGCCTTCCAGCCTACGGTAACAAAGCCGATGGTGGTGGGTTGTACCGAGCTTGCCGATATGATGAAAGCCAACTTTGGAAAGGTGCCCCGCTATCGGTATCATGTCAGCGCCAAAACTGGCATCTATAGCAACTTTAAGATGCTCACTTCCAACATCACGCAGGTCGTCGACGCGCTCGACGAACTACGCAAAACACCAAAAAAGTTTAACTGCATAAACGATAACCTAAGCGACGATCGGTCGGAAGACAACCAGCTGATCACAGCGCTGCTAGAGGACTTCTACCTTAGTCTTTTTCCGGCTCGCAGTAAGTTCGAGCTGGAGAGTACATACCGGAACCGTTTTCAACGCTACGACGACTATCGTTCGTGGCTGTGGCGGAAAACATTCTTCCGGAACACGGTTTATCTCGTCTGTGGCACAGTGTTTCTCGTATGTGTCCGGCTCTTATGCTGTCGTCATAAGGGAAAGTTTGCTCGCACTCTCCTACTGTTAGGAGCGGCACGATCAGCAGATTATTCCAACATTTCCTAATAAAATAGCGAAAATTGCTTCCGGTAGATAGTGCTCAATGCTCACAATTCGGGTAACAAAAGGCCAAAACGTAATACTTTTATTTGTGTTTTAAACAACAACAACAACAATGAACAGAAAACAAAAACACGCGCACACTCAATAAAATGGTCGTCCTTTTCGATCTGCTTTTCCGCTCAAGACCGATGCGAACCGTTCGACACGTTCGTCATACTAGAGGAAACGGTGTAGCTGGGACCGGTGTAACGTCGATTTAACTTCCGATAGACGAAGATTCCAATGACACCGAGCACTATTGTGGCGGCAATACTGATTCCTATGATCGCACCGACACTCATAGCTATGTGCACGAAAAGAATTAAAAGAAAGATTAACTATGTTGTGAGCAAACTTCCGGTGCGTGAATGACTGAGATGACACGTTCAGCATTACACTGAATTCTACACAATGATTGATTGATAATGAGCGAAAACATGCATTACCTCACCTTCTTCAACAACGTCCATCGAAATTTCATACTCCCGTCCGCGCACCTTAAACAAACACTTCCACTGGCCAAAGTCCTTGTCGCGCAGCTCCACTATCTCCAGTCCACATTCGCCCTCGCGTAATCCTTTCCCGTAGTATCTATAACGAGCTTCGGCCGACGGTTTCATCTGATTGGACACTCCGTGAACTTCTCCCGATGGATCGACAAAACGGCAGATATCAATCGGTAGTTCTAGAATAGTACGGCAGAGCAACCGTTGCTCACGATCACCTGCGCTGGCTGTAAGTTGATTTGTTACGGTTTGTCCCGGTTGCTGGAACACGCTCACGTTGTAGTACGTGAGATGATCTTCCGCGCCATCTTGATCGTTGATGCCACAGGCCCACACACCGCTCGTAATGTTGGTAACTTCGAACCGGCAGATACCGAGCGATTTTAGGCGATCGAACTTTTGGGGTGTATGATCACTTCCGGTCGGTCCGGAAAGGTAGCAATAATCGATGGCGTACGGTGCCTCACAGGATAGCTCCGTTACGGTCGCGCTCGAGGATCGAGGATCACGAAAAATTTCAATATTTGTTGCTGTTAGCTCTATTCGACTGCTTTTCACTGGGGAACCGCGAGTACGAACGGAACGCCCTTTGGAGAATCGTCTTGCTTTCACGTCAAACACGCACCCGGTGTAATCGGTTGGGTTCAGCTGCTGGTAAATGCGCCACATGCCAACGTCTGCCGGAGCGAGAGGTTTCTTGATTTCCAGCGAACAAATGCCTTTCGAAATTCTGGAAAAATTGGAAATAATTACAACCCTGCTATAATAACGTTGTCTTGTTAGGAGGAGAAAATCGTTCCAAGAAGGAAACGCGTACGATACTTTGTATTATACGCCGAGTAACGCCCAGACAGATGACCATCAAGCAACATGAGCTGGCGATTATCTGCTTCCGATAAGGCGCGACAGAGCGAAACCGTCGAACGGTACTGGCAAGACAGCACGATATGGTCCTCCGTTTCTTCCACCGTCGCCTTCACGTCACGATCATTCTCTGCAATTAGAAAACGATTAGCGAGGGCGAGGTTGAGTGGGCCTCATGTAAGGTTTAAGGCCGGTAACCATCGCTAACCTCTTACCCTCAACGAATAGATTAATCTTTGTGATCCTTTCCGTCATTGCACCCCAGAACATAGTATGACACCAGAAGTGGCTGACCTGTTGCGCAAGATCGACTGTTTTGGAACAGGATTCAGACACGACTTGATCGGCATCGATAATGCGACAATAGCGCGAACCATCCTTGTCTGGACAGTTCACTGTCGCAGTGGAAGAGGATCCACTTACGGTAACATTAAGTTGGTCGATAAATTTTATTGCTAGTAGAAAAAATGCACAATTGAAAAAGTAAAACACAATAAAGGTAAGCGATCGTGCCCTTTACTTACACGTAACGGTTACATCGAGGACTCCTGTACTATCTGCACCCGCCTGATCAGTACCGTATAAAGTCCATGTTGCTTCGAGAGCTTTCTGAAGGTTTTTTACCCGCACACCACATCTCTCGGAATCATACCGCTCAACGGTAGTTTTATCGCCGATCCGATGAATCTGATCACTATCCAAACTGTACTGAACATTATTAACCGACACCGAACAGTGAATCCAGTGGCCATCCATTACTGAAGCCTTGTTCAGCATGGCTTCACCATTTGGATTTAAAAAGGCGATAAAGCCCGCTCCTTCAGCGATGGAGAGACTGTTGGTTGGAAAAATTGGAACCGTGTCGGCTCGGCCGATCGGAATATTCCAGCAAACCAGTATAATGATCTGAATTACACTCAGCTGCAAGATGGGGGCCATTTTGCCCCAGCTAAACGACACAATGCTACAGAATAGCTTGAACGTGTATGGATGCGCAGAACAAAGAGATACGATAACGGAACACAAAAAGTACAGTATCACTAGAATCGATTGATCAGCTTGTGCACTAGTTCTGTTTTTGACACTTTTGGCACTGAACACACTAACCTTGTGTGCGAAATATGAGTTGATCGCGATGGGTGCGATCATATGAAAACCAAATCGATCGTTTACATTAGACGTGTTGCTATTTTTGGGTTCGGCACACTTCCTGGTGCTGCACTATTGCGAACTGTCGATGCGTTTTGCACTGCATCCGACGATGCTTTCCGGCACACTGAACGGCTTGCGTGCTGCAATGCTGGTAGGGTGGATCAGCATGTTGACGAAGCTAGATCACAAACCCGCTCAATCGCAATGTGTTAATACAGTTTCAATCTGATAAAGTTGTCAATATTCATTCACGGGCAACGGTCAGCAGTGGACTAACAGAGGATAACACAAGCTACAACAGAACATACATAGCGGCAGCAAGTGATAAAGAGGCGGCATCAGGCTGCGTTTGAATTGCTGCGGCTATCGCTCTGAATGCCCTATTAGAAAAGAACAACTTAAATCCAGATAAAAATACAATAACACGCACGCACACACCCGAGTGTGGAAGGATTTTTTGGCGGTATTAAGTCCGTTAACAATTACACCTGTTCTTTTTGTCAGGGTTAACGATTTTTATCTCTCTTCTTCGTGTGCCTGGTGCGAGCAAAATAAGGAAACGTTATAATCTTTAAATGCTGACCATTCGCCTGGAATACATGAAACCCCACCCGAACGTGTGTCGCGCTAGGTTTGTATTATATGTGTATATCAACAGCGAGTTATAAATAGTGCCTCAACCGACCGGCGCGCAGATTCTCCACGTTCTAATTCAAATCTTTCACATCTGTTCCAATTACTTTTCGTCTTAATGTTGTTGCTGTTGATGATGCTCGGACTCGGGATTCACGTTCCACAAGAGAGAAACATCGATTTAGAAGTAAAAGAACTTTAAAGTCAAACACATTCGATATCAACGCTAACGTGTTTCATGAAATAACACTGGATATCCTTTATTCTTCTCCCGAAAAGCTATCAGTTACTCATATAGGTTCCTTTTTGTCTGTTTCAACAAGTTGTTACACCCTGCACTACGATTTGTGGTTAGTTTTGGTTTTTGCGCTTTTTAAACATGACGTTCCGCTGTCGGTATCGTCTGGCGTTCCGTTTTCTATTCTGTTTCAAACCTGCTAGCAGCATGTAAGTTATGCCTTTTTGGCATTAATAAAACGAAAGTGTATGTGTGCGTACCGTACGGCCAACATTTACATTATTTCTTTCCAGGTTAGCGCGACCATGATCGGGAAGCACACGATCAACAAAATCAATGCTAAAGTTTGCGCATTTAAAATGCTACCTATAATGCACGCGTGTCATGTGCTGTGTAAATGCTTTTCCGATGGAAACGAGTGAAGGTAAATGAAGGACAACATAGTAAACGCTGTGAAGTTGTAAACGAAATAGATAACATTCTTGGTGTGATGATGTTACGACGGAAACAAGGAAAACCTCGAGCTTTTTTCCGTTCCACCTACTCGTACGAACGAAAGGCGCAGGATGTTCTTGCTTTTAATGTGTGTTCTTTGTTGTTTGTTTTGGTAATTTATAACTAAACATAACTGATTTTGTTCTACTACGATTAGGTTACGAAATTACGCCAGCGCGAATGGAATCGAGCAGCAAACACAAAAAAGCGTGATGGAAGCGAGAACGCACCCTTCCCGTGCCTATCCTTCTTTCTGCCCAGTCCGTTGTGTTTTCCAAGCGAGGAAATATTTTCTCAGGTAGCTCGCATGACCGAGATCATGAGGATGATGATGATGGTGATGACAATAAGCGATGCATAACAAATATCCGATTAGTTTACGAGGATAATATTGCTGCTGCTTTAATCCCGGTTAGGCAGTTCAATGTTTTGGGGGGAGGGAGAAAAACAGGGCTCTTGGTGTTTCATCGCACTCGGTGGCCCATTCTCGCTTCATTCTTCTCTTTTGACGATCTTAACTACTACCAGGGCCCATTAACTAGACTGACCGATGGTTGTGATGGGCGGGATCTTTCCTTACTCCAGATCATCGTTCATGTCCTGAAGCTTGGTCCGCTCGTTCTCGCTCGACTGATTGCCGTACTGTCGCATGCGTGTGATAAGCAGTGCGAATACCTGGGCTGGCAGCGTTTGCTGGAGGACCTGCAAGAACAACGTATTCCCGGACATTAATATCCCGGTTCGATCGCAGTCGTTCAGTACCAATCGTGGCCACCTACCTGTAGCAGTTGCGTTGGCTGACCACAAACGATAATTGCATTAGCCAAATGTTCTACGCCATTCTCGATATCACCGGCCGCAATGAGTGATTCGCCGGTTTGAATCTCCTGCAGGAAGAATCTGCATGGGGAAAGTAATCGTTGTATACAAAACGCTATCGATTGTTAGTTCAGATAGAATGGGAAAATGTTCCAGCAATTTTTCGTTAAAGCATGTTCCACCATGTGCTTGCCCATGGCATGCGTGAGTGTGTGTTGTCATACGGGACTCCTGGACCGACAAAACCGATTACATAAACGTCGCCCGTTCTAGTCGTTCCAAGAACAGAGGGAGTGGAGGGTGTAGGGGAGTGGAAAACGCACAACCAAGCATCCAGATGACAACACGCGCACACACGAGATGGAAGATTCGCGTAAAATCAATACACTCAGCTATCCTTTGCACTCTCTCGGAATTTTCGCTTGGCGAACGGCGGCCCCCCTTTTCAACCTACCTCTGCACTTCTTCATGATCTGTCAGGTTAGGGATTGTTGTCCTTGGCCCTGCCGATGCTGCTGCCTTTTTGGCCTTTCGTCCTGCCGAGAAAAGATATGCAATTAGCCATTGTTGAGCACAAGCGAGCGTGATCGGTCAACAGAATTGCACCGCAGCACATTATCGAACGGCGTGATTACATCGGGAAAAGAGAAATCGAGCAAACATCGACGGAGATGGCGACCGCTAGCGGTTACACCACATCATGTCAGCCTCGCTTGCTGCACTTACTTTCGCGCAACTTTTTCTTGAAATCCGGATCCTTCCTGCGCTTGTGGTCGAAGTATATGCAATAGCCGAGGAACAGCGTGCCTGCGACACCGGCTGCAATTCCAATCGTTTTGCTAATCTCCATATTTAACTTCGTTTTGCCGTCCAGAACGAAACCACGAGCGTTTCCCTAGCGAAAGCAAAACCACACCACAAAGCAGAAAAGAAAAACAAAACTAACACACACCGTCACGATTTGACAGCAGTTGGCGTTGGAATGATTTCGATGACATTTTATTGCACAAATATACACCACATTCATTCTTAAAATTCATTTAAGTACTTTTACTGTATAAAATGGAGTTATAATATAATTATATGCCGCCAAAACATGGCCAACGCAATTTCACATCGCAAAAAGCCCTGTACGATCGTAGCCGTACACGCTTTCGACTCGCGCAGTGTAAACTTAACCAACGTGACGTGACATTTTCGATAATCCGGGTTTTGCGAAACGGAACGAAAGCCGGGAAACAATAGGCAACAATATTCAAGAGAATTGGTTCACATAGGAAAAAACCGATCCAAGCTAGCGTGAACGGTGAAGCCGTAGCATGTGTTTCAGCAATATTTGTATTCGTTTCAATAAGGTTGCTTAAATATGGCCGATTAATAGCTGTTGCTGGGTAACTTTAAAGCATTAAAGGACGGTATAAAGAAGAAAATTTTACAGACATTAAAGTGATCAGTTTCTGTGGATCACAGGAGTTGTGTGAAGGCTTGGTCAGGTAAAATGAAGAAAATGTTACACGATGAGTCTCAATTTATAACGTGGCTTACGCTAATGTTTACTGATACCAGTTCCGGCAGGATGACGCGTGTATGCTTGGAGAATTTGATGCGCACCGACCGTCCGTTGATGTGGCTTCCGGAACCGACCTGCGATCTATGCTCACTTCCTTTCGCAAGCTATTCCGATGGACGAGAAGATAGGTTACCGCTGCTACTGTCCTGTGGGCATCTTCTGTGCGGTCCGTGTGTTCTCAAGCATGCCCAGGGAGAAAGCATCCAGTGCGACCGTTGCAACAAGGAAGTATCGGTACCAAATAACTACGGCAATGTATTGATGGCACTGCATCCCAGCTTGTATATGCTGGGCAGGATGTCCCGAATGCAACAGGAGTTGGAAGTTATCGAACTGTACTGCTTGAACGAGGATCCTAAGGCACAGGAGGCTAAAGAGGCTGTACACGCGAACGAAATGCCTGAAAGTTATTACATAGAATCTCTGTCGGCCAACGATCTAAAGGCACCGAAGCAGCTGATAAATTTGCTCGAATGCGCGTTTGACGCGCACGAAAGAAGCACGTTCGCATACCAAAAACGTGCCCAATCATATCCGAATAACGTCGACCACGTGATTAAGAAAGTCACTGCACATTTTCTAAACCTTCACAATGCCTTGCAGATAGAGGAGGAGCGCGTTCTGAAACAAGTACGCAAAGCGTACCTCGAGCAACGACAGCACACCGAGCACCAGCAGCAACATTTGATCGCTGTCAAAGAACGGCTGAAGAAATTACATACACGTGTAAAGCACTTGAAACGCGATTCCCCTGTATCGGACGAAAAATCGTGGCTGAAGCTTAGCGAAGAAGTGAAACGCTATCTAGAAACAGAACCGTTGAAACTGCTGAAGAATAACAGTCCCATCCCATTCACGAGCTTCTACCCAGAGGGTGACAAGGTTTTGAAAAACATCAGGAAAAGCTACCGACTGACGGTGCCGGACTATCGAACCCCACTCCTGCCTTTCGCAGCCACTAGGAAGAAACAGAAGAATGATTCAGATCTACTAACATCCGTCAATGAAGAGGAAAATCGTTCTGCTGCTGCGACGCCGACAACTTCACGCGAAAGCGCACCATCGGAACGGCGTAACCATCGCGATGGAAGAAAAGCAAGTAAGCTTTCCGACAAGAGCATGTACAGCAGCGTAAGTCGACGCGACAAAAAATCGTCCAAATCGGGCTTCAAGTACGCGCAGCGCGTGTCACTTAACGCGGCAAGGAAGGAGGAATTGGCGCGATGCTTCAGCACGGTCACCATTACGTGCATCGTAAATCCGCACGAAATTTACGTCCAGGACGACTTGCACAATGTAGCGACAAAGGCGCTTATCGAGCTGTGCCAAACCGAGGCGGAGGAATACGAAGCGATACTGCTCACTGCCAAGTATCACCTGCACGTTGAAGCTGGCAAGCTTTATCTTGTACAGCCCGCATCGTCTGACAGTTGGTACAGGGCTCGAGTGCTCGAAGTTTTGAACGGCACCGAAACAACTCCGGAACATTCGCTTGTAACGTACAAGGTACAGTACATCGATTTCGGTGGCAAAGATACGGTCCTGCACGAACAAATACGTCCGATAACGGACGACCTGGCTCAGATCGATAGTAAAGCGATGAAGTGCTCACTGTACGGCATCGCTTCACCGGAGTACGACTCGGACGAGGGTGAAACTCGCTGGCCAGAGGAATGCCACCAACTAATGACGGACTTTGTGGGCAATCGTAAAATGCTTATGTACGAGCTGGATAGCAGCGCGACCGATTGCTTCATAGTGGACTTTTTCCATCTACCACTTACCAGCAGCAGCACATCGGCCCTTGCGGCAGCAGTAAATGATACGATAAATGTAACGTGCTGGGAAGGTTGCTACGCACCGATGTCGCTGCGCAAAACGCTGATAAATTTGCAACAGTGTCTAGAGGAGCTGCAGGAAGATCTAAATCCAGAAGCTTTCAATCGGCTCCAGCTGCTAGATGCCTGGCTAATGAATGCTGCCGAAGAGGCCAAGAAACGCTGTACCATTCCGCCAGCACTGGAGTTGAAGGAGTACGATCTGTTCGATGTTCACATCACCCATTCGAAGTCCCCCGATTGCCTGTACATCATGCCGATGGAGTGGAAAAAGGACCGATTCGACAAATTGCAGGAAGAGTTGGATGCATTGTGCCAGCAGCCTAGCGTGTACAAAGTATTCCCTCCCTACGTTGGGTTGGTGTGTGGTTTTTCGTTGGCCGCGCAGGATCAGAGCCGGGTTTGGCTGCGGGGACGTGTGACAAAACTCGTGCCCGGGATTTGTGAGATGTTTGCGCTCGATACGGGCGAAACCATGATAGTTCGGTGTGAGGATCTGCATCTGTTTCCTCCCGCAAGCGGGCCAATGTGTGAGTATCCGCTTGCCGTTTGCTGCCGGTTGGAGCATATTCACCCGAAGCCTGTTGATGGTGGTGGCGCCGGCTGCTTTTCCTCCTGGTCCGCGGAGGCAGTCGACGAGTTTAATATGCTTATGAAAAGCAAAACGCTGCCATTCGCCGCGAAGGTGGGTTCTCTGTGGAAGGAGTCCAGCGTGTACAGTGTGCTGCTGTATTTGCGCAACAAATCCGACGTGGACACGTGCATCAACAAGATGCTCGTCAAGCAGGGACATGCCGAATGCAACTTGGGAAAGGAGGCGGAAATAGCTGATCTCGCACACAAGATGGAGCTCGATGATACTGCAACGGTGGGTGGTAATGTGTCCGTTTTGTCCAGAAAGGTGATCGATCCGCGTGTGCCGATCGATGTGCTGAGAGTGGTGACACCAGACGAAATCTACGTGCGGTTGAGTTCGCGAAAGGCCGATTTGGATGGGCTGCATCAAACGATTCAGCAGCACATGGACGAAGTGTTCGATGGTGAGGCTGGCGAGACGGAAGATTCTTCGACGGGCTGGCAGGTCGGTGACATTTGTCTCGTGTTTGCCTCACCGCCCGATGGCAGCTCGATCGAGTGGTACCGAGCCCGGATTATCGACGTGCCGGAAGAAGGCGAGCTGTACGAAGCTTTTCTCATCGACAGTGCACTCAAGGTGCAGGTGCATCGCACCAACGTGGCCCGGATGGTTCCACGCATTGCGCAACTACAACCCGGCGCTGTCCGGTGCCAGTTGGCCTGCATAGAGCCAGTGAAAAGCTCCAAGCACTGGAGCAAGGTGGCTGTAGATGCGTTGATCGGTATAATCCATTCGTACGAAAGCCACGCCATCTCGCTTGATGTGAAACGGCCGCAGAAAGCTGCGGAAGACAATCTGCCCGATGCCACGCGGTCGCTCTCCGTTGTGCTGTGGGGTGTGCGTGTGTCGGTCCGTCAAGCACTTGCGCCCCAGAAAACCGAGTACCGGAACATCAACCAGCTGCTGGCGGTGCGCGGAATGGCCCACCTGTCCGGTACGTTTCGCATATTTGCCACCAAAGGCGACGGGGCACGGGAGGAACTGCAATCGATCGAGGAAGCGGTGGAAAAGATGACACTGTGCGAGTATGAAAAGTTGCAGCAGTTTTTTCGTACAGTCGCCGCCGACTCCACCGAAGCGGAAAGATTCGGAGCACGGGAGAACGGCAACGAAACGGCGGAAGTTGTGCTAACCACAAAAAGCGTCGACACGGAAGCGGTAAGGGTCGAAATAGACGGTGCGTGTGCGTCCGTCCTTTCGCTGGCTAAGCACAAGGTTGAGTCGATCACTGAATGGCCCGCGGGCGACCCGATCAACAAGACGGTGTTTGTGGGCATGCCGACACACATCGGCAACGATGGAACAGTGTTTCTGTACGATATGTCCCGTGAGCCGGTGCTGCATCATATTCGGGACATGATCAACGAACATATGCAGAACACTGCTGGTGATTCGCGGAAAACGGACGTTTTCAAGCCCGGCGAACCTTGTCTGGCAAAGTATCATCTGGATGGTTTGTTCTATCGCGCCACGATCGTATCCGTCCACAAAGGCAACAAGTATCGGGTACTGTTTGTCGATTACGGCAACGAAGAAGCGTGTCGTGGGCAAAATTTGCGCAAGGACATCATCTGCGGACGTGTGCCAGTGCAAACGAATCGCTTCCGACTGACCGGAATAGCTCCAACGCAAGCGAGCGCAAAGGGGAAGTCGTCGTGGCCCGAGGACGCTATCATGGCTTGTCACGGACTGTGCGTACAGCAACCGTGTACTGTTCGCGTCGACACATCGATCTGGTCGGCGGACTTGCAGCAGGATTCAGCCATACGTCTCCCTATTCCGTGCAAGCTGGTTCGGCTCAAGGATTCAGTAGACGTAATTTCGACCCTGCTGGATTTGGGAGTGTTTCAGTATTGCCGAGAAAAAACAGTAGAATACGACAAGTGTAATGTGGTGCGTCCATCCTCCCGAAGGTACAACCCAATAGCATATCCCATGACCAGCGTCGACCAGGGGCCGAGTCGTTTCCACTCTGCACACCGGAAGAGCGGGATCTGATGCAGTTTATGCAGGACATTGAGACGAGCATTCAAATCGACCGAATTTCGAAAGATTTCGAAGATCCAAACGAGATACCGGACGACACGGGCGTTGATAGTGGTTGTCTGAACCGCGCCCAGTTGATCAATCTGCCCGACGATGACGAGTACCAGCAGCAGCAAATCGAGCAGCACTATTGTACGCTTCCTTCGCCGGCGTCCTTCATCTCCAGCGAGCTGGAAACATCCACGCGGCTCGGATCGGAACGGAATTTCGTCTCGATTCGACCGGCCGGTGCGCTAATGCACGGTGGCCTCTTCGCGTCACCGGTCGACTGGAACCAGACCAGGGGGTTTTTCGCCGAGTTTACCAATTTAAGTGACGGGCTTACGGTGCACGTCTTTCCACATCTCGAGGGACACACGCACCGGATCGCACGCATGTCGGAGAGCGTGCAGAGTACCGCCAACCAGCAGGAAGAATTGGTTCGCTGGCAGGCGAGCTTGGTCGAAATCGGTTCGGCCTGTCTTGCACCGTACCGTGCCGATGGTCTGTATTATCGTGCCATTATCGTTGCGATCTATGACGCTACGAAGGAGGTGGGTGTCCTGTACGTGGACTATCTGAATCGGGACAATGTGCCGATAAGTGAGCTGCGCAAGTGTCCGCTGAGCGTGCGTGCGATTCCGCTGCGTAATGCGGAGGTGCAACTGTGTGGTGTTCGGCCGAACCCGCGCCTCCGCCAGGACGATATTGGTCGCCGAATGATGGAGGTGTTGGTGCGCCCATTCTACGTGCGCATTGTGTCCACAAACCGAGCGGAACCGGATGGAACGGTTAGGCCGGAGGTACAGTTCTACACGGACTACGACTGTAACACTTTGGCGTATCAGAAGATGATCGAAGAGAAGTACTTTTATTCTACCAAATCGTAGTGTGATGGGCGGGAAAGAGGGTTTTTGTTTGTTTTCATTTTGACTTCATTGACACTTTTCATTATTTTCATCATTTCAAAATATTATATTAGCTTTATATTTCTTCTTCTCTCGCGTTCGTTAATATTTTTACTTGGAACAAGAAGTTTACATTATATTTTCGTTACTATGTTTTTGCCATACCTTCACCTAAAAGTACAAGCAATCACAAGTATTGGGGAGGAAAGTGTAGGATGAAATCCAGTTGTGTTTTTGAACTAATTGCATTGATAAGAATGATTACATTAAAAAGCACCCGAAAGCGATCGATATAACCATTTTGTGATTTATTAATAAAAACAGTACGAACTTTATAAAAATATAGTATGTTTTGTATGGATGATACTGAATTACATGTAGCAAAGCTATTTACACGTGCGGTTGAATATGAATGGTTTTTTTTTGTTTAAAAATAGTACCAAAACACATATATATATCAATAAGACTGAATTGAAAACGATATAATAAAGTAAGAATGTTACAAACGGGAACACAAACGGATAATGTTTCGCAATCCTTCCACCACAACAACTTGGTTGCGTCCAAATACAATAAATGGCATGCATTAATCATGTGTCGACCGAACCCCGACTATCCTTGAGATAAGCTTTGGCGCTGATAAGCAAATGGCACACCACAGATGTAAAAGTATCGAGTTTTGGACTGGCTAATGGTAGGTTTGCGGGATTGTTCCGTTTTTGGGCGAGCGGAAGTTAAATTCATTTACTATCTTAAAACTGATAAGAGGATGTGCCTTTAAGCCGTTTAGTGTAGTGGTGGTTTGTAGGGAAGGCGATCGTTCAACGGAGGATGTGGTTGAGGTTTCGCAGAATCGTCGTCGATTCGTTTTTTTCTTTAATTGACGTGACAATCAAGTTGTGATACAATAAAATAATGCAATACAAGGAAAGGAAAGCGGTTTTCGTTAAGTGTTTTAATGATTGGTTTGATCGTGTAGAAAACAAAACCAGTAGTTACGAAAACGGAGCAACTACTAAAAGAGGGTTCAAGATCATATAATATCACAGCAGAACTGGATTCAGTGTACGGGAGCAAAAAATCTACGAAAATATTAAATTTTGAGTTATTGGTTCAACTTGTGTCAATAAAGATTTGCTTAATTTGGCAACTCCAAGTCCGTACGATGTCATTTGGTCTCAGTTTATCGCACGGGACGGGAAGCTTGGGTCTAAAGACCGTATGTATGCTAAACGTAGTGTGGTCATGCGGACTTGTAAGACAGTAGTGTGAAGATCGTGAAGTCTGTTTTAGCATGCACGTGGCAGTCAATGTTGGAGGACTGAGTTCTAATGATATCTTCTAGCTTTGGGCGTCATTTTGAGAATATTTGTAAGGACCTCGCAAAACACACCCGAAAAAGTTGCTAATTAAGCTTTATGTGCTCAGTATCTGTCCATGAGTAGTCGTGCCATTTGCGTATTTGCATATTTACCGAATGTGCAAAACTGCAATTGCACTTGATAAAATTTCAACACCTACCTGAAAACAAACACCCAGACGAGATATATCTACCGATAACGTATTCGCTAGCCAGCAACACGACTGCGTCTAAACAATCAGCCCCATAGTCTGGCCAGTTGAAAGAGATAAAACACTATATACGACAGCAACCCGTTCGGACTGGCCCAAACAAGCCATCCAGTAGTGCGGAACAGGGAAAGGAGGCTCGAGACGAGCGGTTGGTCAATCTCACCCATCCACCCACATTTATCGTACAACAAAACCAACCCGTCCACAGTGTGTCTCCCATTATCCAGTCCTCTCGGCGGATTCCATCACCACCCGTACCACCGCACCCCATACATAGGTCAACGAGCATCATCGGCAGCATAAAGCGAAGTCAATTGCCTCGTGCCTTCGCAGCTCGTGCCATCCGCTTCACGGGGAGCTGGGGTCCGGACAGCGACCGGATTCGAAAACAGCGCACTCCCACCATCTCCCCATCACCGTCAGCACCCTAAGAAGAACCCCAATAAAAGGGGGTGAGGCGGTGACCGATTGAAGCATGCCAAACACGCTTTTCGTATCGTTAATGTAGCTGCCGCCACCCCATTCCCTGGCGGAGCGCGAGCACCTCCTCACGATCAATACTGTGCTGCTTGTTAGGGGAAAACGGAGGTGTGTGTGTGAGGAAAACCGGGTCCGGCGAGCGGGCTTTGGAACGTGCGAAACAGACGAACTCCGAAAGCAACTTTGAATACGACGATCACATTCGCTCGCTCGCTCTTGCGCATTCATTTGCTCTCGCTCTCTCTCTCTCTCTCTCAAGCGTGTGCAAGAGCGTGCTGGAATTGTCAGTTGGTTTTAAATATCAAAACATAAAATAATTATGAAGTTCAAGCATGCACGAGTTTGTATGAATGTCGTGTAGGCACGAGGAGGCAGGAACGAGGCACGAGGAATGGGGTTTGGATGAAGAGAAAAGGGCGTAAAAGTGGTACGCGCAGCTTATTCATAATAAAATCGTTCTGTATTTCTTTCTCTCACTTTGCACGGGCCGCAGCTTGGGTCTCGTGTTTCGCGTCGTGTTATTTCTTTTCCCCCATACTTCCCGTCTCCGTATTCACCCCCCTCCCAACGGTCCATGTGCCTATCTACCGATTGGTGCGGGGCAAAACAGAAACGTAGAGAAGAAAAAAAAAACCGCATCAATATACGGAGAACGCGTTCGTGGGAAACTTTGCGCTCGGAAGACATTTTCCCACGAGTTTGAACTGTGGCTGCGGCAAGCAGCAGCCAGTTGGGCCCGTGCTGCACAGGCTTTTAACGTGTCGTCCGATCGTGCGGAAGCGAGTGGCGGAGAGAGAGAGGAAGCGCAGGCGAGTGATGAATAAAGAGGATTGAAAAGGGAAACAGCAACGTGCTCGCCGCGTATAAACAGATGGCTGGCTGTTGCTTTCCCGCTCTCGGGCTGTCTCGCTTCACCGCATTGCCGACGCCGAGCGCATCAGTATCACGTGTTGAGCTCGAGCCAATTTAGCTTAATAAAACTATAATGTGCTGTCCGGCCAGAAAGGGAGTGTGTGTGTGAGCGGGTGCGCTGCCAAGCGCCAGTGTGTGTGCGAGCGAAATAGCAAGTAGTGGAGAAAGAAGAAAAAACTACTCCGTGGCACAAGCGCGAGTTTTTGTTTTGTTCTCGCTCTCTGTCTAGCGCGAAGCATACGCGAGCCTGCTACGATGTGTGTGACGCGAGAGTTTTTATTACTTCTTCTTGGACCTCCTCGTACTGGCTTCTTTCCTCCTTGGCTCTTCCCTCTTCTTTCACGCACTGTCCGCCCGGTTCCACAGTGTGTGTGTGCCGGTAGCACGATTTAATGGATATTGTTTTTCTTGCTCTTCGCGCCGGTCCAAGCAGCAGCAGCAGCAGCAGCAGCAGTCCTTTCTTCAGTGTGTGGTTTTGTGTGTGGCTTTTTTGGGCTTTGGTTGGGTTTGCTTTTCGTGAAGGGGGCTGTTTTTTTTTTCTACCGCTTCCTCTATCTTTTTCAGCTAATGGAGCTACTCGCCTTTACTTAAGGAAAAGTGCTAACGCAAGAAAAGAAGATTAACTACACGCGAGAGTAAGGAAAAAAAGGCAGTTTACATACTACGGATAAGTAGCAAATGTGTAGCAAGTAAGAAAGAATTAAAATCATTCACAAAAAAAAATGTACCACTACACACACACACACACTCTTCTAAAGAAAAAAAAGAAGGAGCTACAGAAATCTTTTGAACCCTTGGTGAAAAAGAAGGAAGAGGCGGAATCGGCTCGCAAATGCGCATAATTAGTGTCGCTGGTTAGGAATGGATCCTTTCCTTTTTTGTGTGTGTGGCTTTGCTCCTTCTCCGTTCTTTCCGTCAAGCTCTGAAGCACCGGGAGTTAACGTTTCAGATCAACGAGATGCGTTAGCACGATGCGTAATTGTTGGCGCAATATGCGCAACGGTCGGTGACGCATCGTCAGGGAACCGCTCAGGAAAGATGACGAAAACGGAACGGTCGTTAAGGATAAGATAGAGCACTCGATTCCTCGTCGCATGTTCGGGGAAGGTCGTCGAAATGTGATACAGGGTATAGGAAGATGTGTTGTCCCTATCTGGGAGTGTGCTTATCTGATCACTTGTTGGCGTGAAACATAAAACGTGAACCAACGGCAAACAGGTCGGCGCGATAAGCCGACAGGAATGTGGTTGTTTGAAGAGTTTTTTTTTACGAAGGGATGTGAATCCTTGGACTGTGCGTTTGGCAATTAAAGAAAGCGGTTAATCGAATACTGCTTTATGATCTGAAAGCATAAGAACATTAGAATTTCCGAACGAATCTGAATAATTGTTAAAGAGAGCCAGAACATTTCAGGTCAGTAATTTGAGAAAAACTTTAAGAAAACTGGCATCAAGAATCACAGGATCACCGCACTTGACGTTCGACTGTATTCTATTCGAAAAGGGGAAAATATTGACCCCAAACAACTCGTTGATTTATGTAGGACTCTAAAGATCTACAGCAGATCGTGAGTTTTATATTATCGGGATAATTATCTCTGGGAGAATTACTCGCCTTACCCAGGTACCAATAAAAATTGTCTAAAAGGATCATTGTCCGGCAATGTGGAAGGACCTCAGCATTTCAGTTGGAGTTTCGCTTGTACTCTGTGACTCCTGATTTCTGAGCCTGTCTACCAACATTCTAACTAGTTTGTTTGGTTTGGTAAAGGAATCGAGATTGCCCCTGCCTAAGCAAACAAAAGCACCCAAGAAAATCCGAATTATCTATAAACCTATTGGAACCGATCCTTGCTGACGCGTCTTATAAGAAACGAATAGCAGACCCACCTCATACACTTGACACCCGCTACGCTGCATTTCGATTGCCTGTTCTCTCTCCCGCTGGCTTTCCACTCCTGCAGGGGCTTGTTTCCCAACAAATAAATTACCATTTGTGCCCTTTGTCTGCCTCTGTCCCAGTCGAACCTTTGACAGGTTCGATAAGGGCGGAAAGTGTCAGGTTCGGGTCGGTTGGTTTATTCGTCTGCTTGTTACCACTTGCTGCGTTTTTAGCTTCGTAGGTAGTCCGCTCTTGGCGTATCGGCGAGGCAACGATGGAGGTTTATCGGAGTGTTTAAGTATTACAGAGAAGGTATTAATTATATGGCTAGACATTCGGAGGAACCAATGGAAATGGGATGTAATGTTACAATGTGTAGCTCTTTGGGCTAGGTGGTTGAATCTTGGAAATGTAAATAACTCCTGTACAATTTCTTAACGTGTCCTTAAGTATTGCAAGTGTTTTCTTCGCAATTCTCCAAATAACATAGAAGAAGCGAGAAGAAGGACACTTTGTAGCGTCGATAATGGCGTCACATAAAATCACACACGCACATCCTGCCCTAAAATCGTGTCTCCAAACACACACATGAGCTTAAAGATGTGCGGCAGCGAAAAACCCATTTTAAAAACATTTCTCACGGCATCAAACCATCAATGTGACGAGGTAAAATAATTGAGAAAACGAATGCAAAGAACGAACAGCAGAACAGCAACAACAACAGAAAATGTAATTCCTTAAGTGGAGCAACAAATTTGCATGCATTTAAAGGCACGAACGCGGGGGAAACGGCGAAGAAGGATTCTCATTAAAAGTTAGAATAACAATTTGCACCCAAATATGAATTCAAAGTGTGTCCAACGATGCTACCTTTTTGCTCCCGCTCTCCAGTTCGGTCGCATTATTTGGCTATCACTTCGCATCTTCATTTTCAGGCCTTTTTGCTTTAATGGGTGAACCGTTGAAAACCTGTCGTCGATCGTTGGGCGCAGCTCGATCATAATATCCTTTCGAAAAAGACAAAAAGTTGACGACGACGAAAACAACAAACGGGAGCATTTGCATCCATTTTTGCCGATGCGTCACTATCGCTTTTCCCATCGCAGGGCTTGAACGAATCTCATCAGGCGAATCGTTTATATTATTAACCCTTGAAGGTGTATGTAGTTATGTTTGCCGTGCTTGACTCAACCACGTCACCAAAGAATGTTGAACAATGATCAGGTATGCTGTAGCATTTTTGTTTGAGAATTTCCGGAAATATGTCAAGCAAAGATTGCCCGCGGACGAAGTGTCACTCAAGAAGAGATATCTTCGAGATCTTTGATAGAATACTACACTGAAATAGCAGGGCCAGTAGCGCGATCGAACGTTCTACCCAATCAATGTACCTGTGTTTACGTTTAATTACCTCCTGAGCCACCTTCACAGCTCACTCCCCAAGGGTTAGCTAATGAGCATCTCGAGAGCGAAAACCCCCGGAGCACTGGGGGGACCCATCACCAAACCTCCAAAAAGGCATCTCGTGCCGCACAAAATTGACCAAAACGCCAGGTGCATCGCGCTGCATTTTCCCACTCGCTTTCGCTATTCGAAGCTTTGCGCCCTCCCGAAAGCAGGGCACCGGGACGAGGGAAGGCTTTATTTAGTAGTTGCTATTTTCTGCAAACTTTTCTGTTTTGTTGCATATCTTCCCCGTGCCTTAACGGCAAAGGCGAGAAGTAACGCAAAGGAGCCAACAAAAAAAAGGAACACAAAAATAAAGATGCGATGGAGGTTGGTGGAGAGAGAATTGGGGTGAGAAGGGGGTAAGGGAAGCACAAAAAATCTTTCCAGAGCGTGGGAAACTGCGCCAGCGCACGGTTCTCACAAAATAAATAATAACAGTGATAAAAACAAGCGCTGGAACAAGTCAAGAACGCCCGAAAAAACACCTGCTGCCTTATGTGTGTGTGGAGTAAGGATTGGAAGGGGACGGTATGGGAGGGACGATTGGGGCGTGTTTTTGCGAGGCATCATGGGCATCTTCATCTTCGGGCAGGACAACGCGGATTTTCGGCAGATCTCCGTAACAGACGCCAGCAACTTGGCCAGGCGGTATAGTGATAGTTGCCGGAGATGATGCTGACGTCGGATCCGAAAATTTGCTACAAATTTCGTACAAAAAGGAATCGGCATCGTTATTTGTGTTATTCGTGGTACGGGGCGGGGGGAGTTTCATTATTGCGCCAGCTAACGTCATTGCATCGGAAGCGGAAGATCTCCTACCCTTCGTTGGGGCTTTTTTTCTTTTTTGGAGGTTAGATCCATTCGAATCGATCATTCCGAACCGGGTGGATGTTTCATCGTCAGGCGTGTTGAAACGTGTTTGAGCGTGTCGAGAAACACGGACAAGGCAAGCAAACAAACAAACAAGGGTGCCCTTTCGGGTGGTTGGCACGTGTTGTGGTTCGGTGCCGTGGTAAAGGAATCAATTTGGTGCGGATTTGATGTGTTAATGCCGATCGGACACCCTTCAGCTGTAGCTTTGATAGTTATTTGATTTGACGATATCAATCCTTCATTATTTGGAATAGGTGATCCCTAATTTTAGGACAAGCAACTGTGTAAAAAGTGATACAAATTAAGAAGAGTAAATTATCGCCAAAAAAGCTCTCTCCTCGGCGAACTTCCTTATTAAGATCAAAAAAAGGGATAAACATTATAATTTCCGAAAACCAGCTCTTCAATCATCCTGCTTATGTATCCCTTGACACCTGTGCCACGGAGTGCTACTTTCACTCGTTCACACAGATTTTCTGAATAATTATAATTGCGTTTCCACGGATAATAATCGTCGAGTTCTTCTTGTATGTCAGTTCGCCATCTCACAATGTCTCGGAGGATTAACACCTGCACCGTGCCCTGGTACGGTGACACGGAATCCCTTTTCTCCTGCAGCCAACAGGCATTAACACGCAAGAAGCCGGCGATAGGGGGCGAGGACGCGTAATAAAATAAGATCCCAGCTACTTTCCCATCAAAAGATCATCGAAATCACATCCATAGTAGCGCTGATGATGCATCCCAGGTGACCCAATCAGTCGATCGTCACGGAAAAAGAAGGTTTGGCGTGTTAAATTTTTTTTTTGGAGGAAGATTTATTTTGTTACAATGTTTTAAAAGCTGAACCATTCTTTAAACCAGCTGAAAAAAGAGAGACAACGGATGCCCAATTTGACCAGTGTCCCTTCTTTTTTTGTATTATCGGGTCAGAAGCATTGTAGCAGCCAATTTGAACGATTAGATTCGAGGGTTTTGGTAAACGTTGACTTGAGGGTGTTATTCGACTGCGTCCTTTCTCAGGCCTGATCTTTGACCGTAAACGATCGCGCTTCAAGCTGTTTGGTTGTGGACATGAAAACCATGATTCATCCGTTACGAGAGCTCCCTAACCTTTTTTGATCCTGTGTATCTGCACAATCTTCAACTAACCGTGCTGGTAACCGTAACCGTCGATAGGGCGAACAAATTTCATAGTTTCCAATGAGCTTAAATTAGGGCTTTAGCAGGCTTTTACTTACGGTTACAGTCCTAATGAAAAGAATCCACCACGCACACACAACAATTGAATAATGGCAATAAGAAAGAGCAGAACAACACAGGCCCCGGAGGAGACCTGGCAAATAGGAATCAGCTTTTCCTTTCTTCGGTTCCCAACACCAAGCAAAAAAGGAAACAAAACATTGAAACATTTTTACACACATTCTATTCGCTAACCAAAACTTCTCCCTAAGAAAAAAAAAACATAGAAAGGAATAGATAAATAAAAAAGGTTAAAGATTGTGATAATACCTTGAAAAGAAACCTCGGAACAGAATGGAGAACAGTGAAGCGTACGGTTTCCTGGCTCTCCTGCGCAATTGATCGATTAGGACCATAGGGTTCCCAAAATGTTTCGACGCATTCAACACGTCCCTAGCCTAATTTTCAGGCTGGACTTTAGGCTCTATTCTCTGTATTGTATTGCTTTTCGTTTTTTTTTCTAGGCTAGAAAAAAGGAACAGAGAAAAAAAATGGTTGAAAAATTACACCCTCAAGTAGGTCCGGTTCCTTGCTGAAGGAGAAGCACCGAGAGATAATGAACACACAAAACGACACAAAACCTACCAGAAATGGAATGGGCAATGGGCTAGGGAAAACGAAAGGAACCCAAATTGGACAGGATCGAACAAGTCGAGTCATAATTTTCCCGAGAATGTTTTAAAATGTTTCCTTTTTTTTTTTTTGGTTGTTGCTGGCCGTCATTCTTTACGTTTCTGGTTTTATTTCCACCTTCTATTCTATGCAGTTTGAATGTGTTTTTTCCTTCTTTCTTTCTCTCCTGTTGTTGTGTGTAGCTATTCGGTTCTATGCTCTCGGTACTATTCAAATCGTTCTCGTCCTTTGCTGGCCAACATTATTGACTTCTAATTCAGCGTAACGTGAAAAGGGATCGGGAAGTGCCAAGCCCTATTATCCCGACGAGCCGAAAGGCGAACCCCTGAAAGAAAATGGTCCGAAAGGAAACTCTAATGAAAGAAACAATTGGCTCCGAGAATGGCGGAGCAGAAAGGAGCAGCAGCAACACGGCAGCAACGGCAAGACAGAATCACAATCGGGGCCGATCTCGGGGAATGGTAGATTACCCATTTTAGTACGTGCCACGGAAGCCTTCCCAGGGCCGCAGCAGTAGACGCAGAAGCAGAAACGATCAAACAGCCAAAAGAGACGGCGATCGGCATGGGCAGCGCGAACAGATCTCGGCCGGTTTACTTTCGATCTTGAACACGTGCACTCGGGCAAGCCAGAATCTTTTTTTTTTTGGCTTCTTTTTCATCGGCATTTCTGCTGTGCATGGGTGGGTCTAGGAGAGAGGGCGGAGAGAGGTTAAGCGGCGGACGTGATCTGTGTGTTGTAACATGCAACGTGTGAGAATGGGTTCCATCTTCTTAATTTTGGAGGGTTTTTTGTAATGCTGCAGAAGGAGTTGCTGGCGATGCTGTGGAAGAAGGAGAGCTGGTGGGAGGAGGTAAAGAAGGAGGTGGTGGATGCGTTTCAAGTTTGTTCATGTTCAGTAAGTCGAGACCCTCGGGGAAGAAGGATAAAAAAGTGCATACAATTTTGAAGACTCAAAAAAGGAATCGCTTGGCACAGGGTGATCTTGAGCGTTGTGAATACTTTTGAAGACTTTTCGATTTTTTAGGCAGGGAAAGGCGATGTCAAATTAATTGTGCAAGTGACATAAGGTGTAGACAATTTGAGCTAATATTTAAAAGCCTAAATCGATTAGAGATCCTGGCTAGATTCATAACTTGAATTTAAAAATCGATCGCTCGGTGTCATTGTTATGACATTATCAAACCACCAGAGCCAGAGGAGTAGAACTCTTTGAGCAATATAAAGACCTTTTCTTTTCTAGTTAAAGATATGTCTAGAACGCTGAACATATGAAAGACATCGAATTAAGCGAGTAAAGGATCTCGCTTTACGACTCAGGATGAATCAGTCCTGATGTGATCTTGCAAATTAATTTTAATGGCGATTCAGTTTCTAATCGTATTACAATCTCTTATTATCAAAGCTTTTTCTGGTCTAAAAATGTAGATACTTTCCTGAATTCTTGGAAATACTCCTAAAAGAACTTCTTTTTCATTTAATCAGCATCGTAAAAGACTTCTCTTAGCTTAAAATTCCATCACACTTGTCCGGCACAGTTCCTCTACAGATTTATGATCAAATTATGATGCAGATTCCCATGCCATCACCCTAACCTGTCCCTAGAATTCTGGAAAATCCACTCTTCCTGTCAGGTTTTCCACAGTCGTTCCATTGCATTTCCAAAACAAAAACCTGCCGAAAAACCTGTGAGACACCCTGTGTCCCCTTGAGCTTGTCGAGCATAGCCATCATCGTCACCGGCTCGTCGCCATTCCTCCTCCCCTACTCGGTGCCGGCGATATTGGTGCCGTATAACATACAACCAATATATATTTTTGTACCGTTCGTTCTCTCCCATCCTTCGCACCGTTCATCCTTTTAACTGCGTGCACGTGTTCAATGAAAGTGTGGGAAAATATATCGAAAAATCCGTCCTCCAGACCCAGTGCTGCAGTGTTTTATTATAGTTTCTTCGGTTCGCTTTTGCTCCTTTTCACGGGTTTTTCGTCTCCCTGCGTTCCGTTCCGATCCCATTCCTGCCCATCATCACGGAAGGAAAAAAATGGATAATTCTTCTGCTCATCGATCCCTTATTACTCCTTATTAGATCTTCCCTACAGCATGACCGTGAACGATCTTCATCACGATCCTGTTTTCTTCCTACCCCTGTCCCGCCTGATCCTCCTCCATGCCCGGCCGAAAGTGACCAAACACGGGGAAGAAAACTGTAAACCGAGACGCTATGGAAAACCGGACCGCCGGAGCACTGAAAGCAAAACGCAGAAAACCCAACAAAGCCTACAAATAAAAACAGTGCGGGCTAGGCAGAGAAGACGAGAGGGCGAGGGGAAAAGCTAGACACAAACATCATAAAACAACGCTCAACGCCGACAGCGACGGATAGAATTACCTCCGAGGGCTTGGGTTTTCGGGCATGAATGTGTACACAGTTTGAAGAAGGATAAGATTGTCGATCCTTTTGGACGGGACTTGGGCAAACATCGATCAACAAGGATCACAACCACAGCAAGGGACGTGACTAAGGGCGTTCGTTTTTTCTTTCGGGATAATAAGGCAACGAAAAGCGGACACTTGTTCGCATCGAGGCCTGGGAAAGTTTCACCACACCGACGAGCGAAGGCGAGGCATAGAATTAGTGCGGGTGTAAATTGGGACGGAAAAACCCCCGCCGGGATCGGGTGAAGCAAGGATCCTTGCTGGTTATGGTTGCGGTCCGGTTCCCTACAACAGGGCTCTCAAGTTCCTCTTCCAGGTCTCCGCTGCCTTCACGTGTTACGCTTCATCAGGATCTGCCTGTTTCGTGTTTCTGGTTTGTTTCACATTTGAATCCTTACTCGAAGCTGTATCTTCCGTCATCCGAGACGGACCCAACAATCCCGAGGACAAACAGTGCCTAGTCGCATAGTGCACACCATTAAATTGTCAACTTGTTTTTATTGCATCGTTCGTTTGCGTTCGGCTTTTTTTCCCACCATTCGAGGTACGGTTTGGGACGGCTAGGCAAAGGACATGGAAATCGTTTAAACAATTCCTACATTGATCCGTACGTGATTCTAGCAATTACCGAGGACTGTGGTACCGAGGAAAGGACAGGAAGTGCCAGGGGTACTGTTAGCTTTTCACTTGACACGAACTCGATAGACGAAATTCTTAACAGAACCAATTGATTTGCTGCTCTCCGGCCCGTCCCACAGCCACGGACGTGATTTGTTGGCGTGGGTTCATGTTGCTGGTGGTTAAACCCACCTAAAGAGCACTTAATCAGCGCGCTTATAACGTGCCTTTTGGGTCACCAAATATTGACAGCTGTATGTGTTTCTCGGGCCACTAAGAAATTGAGCATTACTTTCCATGGCATGGGCCGGGTTGTAAACTTTATTGCTGTGGCCCCCTACTTGCTTGTCACGTACATGTACGCGTCTGCTTACACACTTGTTACGCTTGTTTTCCCCCGGCAGCAATGGTGCAGGGAAACGATTGTTTTCCCAGCATCGAAGGGCGAAGAAGATCG
>KZ062232.1:113251-123855 GCA_002091835.1 Anopheles maculatus
CCTCCCTTTTGCCTCGGTCGTTGTTTGTTTCTCTCTTCTCGGTCCGTTCTCAGATTGCACACTGTTCGGGTTTGCGTTGGGTTCCGTTCCCATGGAAAGCCGGGGCGAACACCTGCCTGCAACGGCGTGTCCTGATTCGTCCGTTTTTCCCGAACCTACACGGCACTGTCTGTGTTGGTGTGCTCTCGTTCACTTGCTCGCATGGGATGCGAAGGTGGCGGAAGGTGGCCCCGGGGGTTGGGAAGGTTCGGCTCACTATATAAGGCCGGGACGAGCCGAAATTCCACATCAAACGCATTCGATCAGCTCAGCAGCGAACAGCTCAAACAAGTTCGATAAAAACGACTCACGTTTTTACACTCACACACACAGTCGAGAAGTAAACAAGTTTGCGAGAAACGCGCAACGGTGATAAGTGATCAGAACGCGAAGTTTACCTTGTGATAACAAACAGCAAACAAACTCAACATGTATTCGTACGCCGTGAACAACAACAACGCCGCCACCGCTAACATGGCCGCCTGCAGCAACAACAGCATCAACGAGAACCGCTACAACAGCGAGAAGCTGGCAAAATCTTCGGCCGTCTACCGGTTGAAGAAGATCCTGAAGCCGCTGGTGACCCTGCTCAAGAGCAAAAGCCACAAGACCCAGTCGGTGAAGTCGAGCAACACGGCCTACGTCGATCAGCGCCGCTCCATCATCAGCTACATCGATGACTTCGACTGCGATTACGACAACTCGGCCAACGAGCGTCTGGAAGCGGAACTGGTGGCCGAACTCGAACAGTGCCACGCCACCGATGCGGCCATCCTTGTGCTCGAGAACCAGCAACTCCGTCTGCAGCCAGTGGTCCCCGAGGAACTGTACGTTCCGGTACACTTTGCCCGCACTGAAGCCGGCACCTTCTTCTGGACGGCGATGCCGGCCCGCGAAGTCGACGAGGACCTGATCCAACCCGCGCACTGCTACAGCGAGGAGAAACAGTACGCCCAGCAAGCGTACGCCGACCGTTGGGCTCAAGCTTAAGAGCAGCGCCGACACGACCGACTCGCTCCATCCTGCCGATGGATCTCCAGTGAAAAACAGAACGCCGGATGGAGCTGGGAAGGAACAACAAACTCACGATCTCTTCCGGGTGCTTCACCAGCACCGTCCCCGCGACCATCTTGCTTGCAGCCTGGCCAGCAAGAGTGCGTGCGGTGGGGAACCAGCAAACTGATGATGATGATGGTACAGCTTTAATAGGTTTAGTTGAGGGTCCGTAGCTTTCTTCGTACTTTGTGATAGTAGGGTTAAAACTGTCTTCCAAACATTGTGATTGATCAACGTGTCTTCCAATTTTGTTTTGTAAGCAAAATCTGATAGATGATATGAATACAACAAACAAAAAAACAAAACTTTACTGTCTTATTATTGCTTTTGTTTGGGGATCGGGGGATTTTCGGGAGTTAAAGGGAAGGGTTGTTCGCTTTTAGCTGGAAACAAGCAACAGGTTGTTGTGATGCAATTTGTCCGAAATTTCAGGGTGAACAGTGTAAAACGGTAGCAGAAGCAGTAGCAGCAGCAGCAGCAGCAGCAGCAACAGGTTGTTTACAAACAAGTACGTTTTTTTGTTGTGTTGTGATGCGCGGTTCGTCTCTTGCACATTCATTGTCCTCTTCTGTTTCGGCTGTGGAGAAAGAGTTGAATGAGCGTTAAGCGATGATAAGCCAGCTAATTGCACGAGTAATTGGGCAATGGTTTTCGTTTCCTGTTAGCAATTAGAAAACAATATTCCAACTAGCTTTCAACACCACTCCCTAGCTGGATTCTTATAAGAAATGTAGTAATCGTTTCTAGGAATTTTTCTGGGTGTTCTGTCCCTGCTTAGGAGTTCCATTTTGGATTATGCCCGCCGGTCCCGTTTTATCCTGCTGTTCTTAAGCGGACTGTGTACTTACCGCTCCAGGAATTTTCATGTCCACGGTTTGTCGGCGATGGTGGCGGCATTTCTTGCGCTTGTTCCTGTGAAATCTTACTCCTATTCGGGAGGGCCGGGGTCCTTCCTAGAAATTCCGGCCCCCGGGGGTAAGGAAGAGAGAAACGGCAGGAAAGGAAGCAACAAACAAAAAAGCGGAAAGGTCCTGAAAAAACAAAACGGACCTTTGGGAGTCCTTTTTTTGTGAAGCCTGCAATCCCACTCGTCCATTACCGCAGTTCATGCGTGCATAATGCACTTGACAGGTCCTTTTTCGGGACAGGCCTGTTAGTTGGTCGTAATCGATTTTCTCCGAATGGGCAGGCGTTGGTGGGAAAAGGTCGTTTCTGACGGGCCGAGCAGGCAATGTTTACACATGTGCGTTTGGTGATAATTTGCCGGTATGGAACGAATGTTGCATTAGCGTTGTTTGAAGAGGTGGTTTAATGTTTATAATCAGCATTTGACAAGATTTTTGTGGGAGATTTGTGAACTGTAAAATTTGATGATTCTTTAAACTGTTTGCCCTACCCGGAACCAAGAGTTGTAAAGCTCGATTTAAATGCAGTTTTATAGTCTGCACCAAGACAGGAAGTTTAGCAAGACGTAGATCTTATGAAGAACTTAAAGATAGTGTACAGCGTTGTGTTGATGTGATTCTAAGCATCGCTTTAACTTGGATGATCTAGACAAGCTGGATGATCTAGATTATTGTGCCGCATCTTTGGCGTACAATATACGTAAGATCCTCAAGATCTTTGATTGATGAGCTAGATGTTTCGTCCTGGTTTACTATATTCTTATTGAAGGATGTTTTGTAGGGAAGTCACCAAGTTATAGGGTGCCAAAAATCCCATCCAAGACTTCGCATTCCCGTACGCAGGAGTGAGGAACCTCTTCATCTACTTCTACTTCTAAAGCATCATTATTGTTGTTATAAAACCAGGTTGTTTCATTCCAGCTAGCTTGTTATGGCAGCTAATAGGAAATAGGATCACCTTTAACCTATCGAATGAAAATCAAATGTAAATGAATGCTGCCTTATAAATAATAAACCAATTGACTGTAGCGTTGAGTGACAAATCGTGTCAATAAGCACACAAATATGCGTTAATAGCCTGCCTTCAAGAGCATGCGATGAAGAAGGACGACGATGTACAAGGCTTGTAATGTTTACTGCTTATTAGGATAGCTCCATTATCGGTGTTCTCTTTGGTCCTTTGGTTTATCCGTCTGTTATCCTTAGACGCTGGAGAGGCGCGTTACAAATGTGTGTGTGTGTGTGTGTGTGTGTGTGTTTTTTCACTTCCAAAGCCACATCATGCAATAAACATAAATATTAGTCACTGCTGGCACTGTGGCGCTTCTTGATGGAGGTTAAATCCCAAGTTTTTTGCTTGCTCCAATATTTTAATTTCATATAAAAAACACCAACAAACTAAGTCATTAATTCATTAAACAAATGTTTATTGCTAATGTATCAACCCCCCCTGGTGGCCAAGCAGACACATCACCCCAAAAATGGATGCTATTTAGCACCTCGGTGCGGTGAATGAAAGCGCCGACCGGAACATGGCGCAAAACACGGTTAAACGCGCAATCTAATTCCCGCAAACGTGGGGTGCCCTCATCATGAGCCGGGTGCCGTTACATCATTTCCCTGCTTAAACCGCACGTTCGCGCACGCTCGAGCGATCCACGTGCGAGCCGTATTCGGCACAAGTGTGTGGCAGTAGCCGTACCCGTGGAAGGGGGGGGGGGGGGGGGGGGCTGAGAACGAACAGTGGGAAAGGGCTTTTAACTATCAAATTAATTTGAAAACTTTCCACTACGAAGTGAGTGATTTTTCATTGCTTGTCTTAAGCCCAAGCGCACCCTATCAACGGCAGCCACCGAAAACAGCATCAACAGCAACGACGACGCAACCAATTAAAACCGATCACCGGGGCGATAATAAAAACACATACGCCACGTACCAACCGCGCTCGTCCCTTTTGCGCCCTCTTTTCTCACCATCTCCGTTGTGTGGCATGTGCGAAGGGACCGTGAGAGCGTAGTAGCCGACCGTCCAACCGATAAACACGCTCACCATCATCATCCCGCCACATGTGGTGTGTGCGTTGGCGAGCTGGGCAAAGGACGAGGGTCGGTTGCGAAGGAAGAGAGAGAGAGCGAGCGAGAGGGAGGCGAAAGAGCGAAAGAGAAGGATGCAAAAGCACTCTCGGACCATGTTGAAAATCATTTCGCTTGGTCTGCACCTGCCGCCGTTTCCCACGGATCGGATCGGTTTCTGGACGGTTGCTCGACGGCTACGGATCAGAAACGTCATCGCCCGGTTCGCTGCCTGGTGGTGTGGCGTATCGCGCGCGTCCCACGGTCCCACGGAAAGCTGCGGCTGGGTGTGCGCTTTTTTATCAGGGTTGTTTGTTATGTTGTTTTGCTTCTTTTCGCTTTTTTTTTTATTTGCTGCCGCCAATGCTTCTGTTTATGCTGCGAGCGATCGGTCGGACGGTGATGGCACATGTACGAACACGTTCCGCGCCTTACTTGCGCCCGTGTGTGTGTTTGTGTGGATGCGGTTATCGTCCAGCATTGCAAAATTGACTCCCTCCTAGTTGGTTGGTTTGGGTGGTGGAGACCGGACGCGACGGAAACGGCTCAATTCACTTCACTCTCCAGCCCCCGTCAAGCTTCTCTTCTTGATGGATGAGTTCGACAAACGTGTGTATGTGTGTGTGGATCAAGGTGGAGCAGAAAGGGTAACTTGATCGTGAATCATAATAAACACGCGCTGCGGCTGCTTGCTTTTCATTGATGAATCGCCCTCACGGCGCTGTTCGGGGCTCGGCGATTTTTTGTGTTTTGTTGTCGACGACGGATAAGCGGAAGATGCGATGAGGAGGATCGAAGGAAAGGGCATGATGAAACAGGCTGCAAAACGCATGTTGTCAATCGGCAAATCGGTTGCATTGTAGCACGCGTTTGTGGCTGGCGCCAGACCCTGAGATGCAAATATTTAAATTGTTTTGTGGTTGTTTCTGGCATTGTTTGTTCCTTCTCTTGCTTCGTTTCGTCTGATCGCTTTTCTAATTTGTCATTGCTTTGATGGTTCGTTTTTTGTTTGTTTAGTTATCTACAGATTAGAAAATATTTTGCACATTTTGTGCATAGTTTTTCCTTTTTTATTTTTTGTCTTCATTTCTGTATTTCTGTTTTATTTTTCTCATGTATTCACGAGCTACCAGCATTTATTTAATATTTTGATTTTCTTCTCAAAATACCCTCCTTGGAGTTTCTACTTTACATAAGTTCTGCAACCCTCATTCCAATGCATACATACTCTACCCTTATGTAAGAATTCCCCCGACACATCTACCGACCCTCTCTGTACATCGCTTATCGTGGCACGCATGATTAGACACACTTTCTGGCAGAAGCCCAAAACTACTTGCGATCACCCGTCTTACTGGGTACCCCTTATTCTTAACTGCTGCCGGCGGCACCTTGACTTTCGCGTGCACGATTGCGCACACGTACGCAGCTCAAGGGAGGCCTCCAGATGCACCCTACTAGAATGTAACGTAACGGACATTTTTCCAGACCCTTGCGCCGAAATTCTTTCACCGGGAATGCTTAATTGTGCAACTTGGTCTAGTAAGAAGGGGACTAAAGGCATCGGGGCTTTCCACGCGCTAGGGTCAACAGGAGTTCGTACGAAGAATAGGCCTCGGACTCGTTAAAGTACAACCCTAGCTAGGCAAGGATCAGCAGTCGGGATGATGTGTTCCGGCTGGAGGGAATGCATGATGCTGGTTTATTGCGTTCCTGCGCAACGAATATTTAGCTAAGACATTGTGCAAAGAAATGTTTGCATCTGAGCGGTTCCAAAAAAGGGAAAATTGTGCAGAAAAAGCAGTTGCAAGGGGGAAAAGCAGTTTTGCGTTTTAGAATATGTTCATTTTGTCCTGTGTTTGTGAGCAACGGCCTTTATTTTTTCGAAGCTGTTCCTGCGCATCCATTAATTATTATTAGAGACAGCTTTGGTTTGAACTCTGGTAGGACCTAAAGGATTTGAGGAAGAACTTTGAGGAAGATCAGATTGCAAGACATTCTTGTAGAACGTCTTTTCGTGTTGTGGACTTCGAAAGTTGCTTTAATACCAATTTAGTCGTTAAATAACTGAGACCCAGCAGCTATCAAATATATCCTAAATCTGGCTTGTATAAACTGACGAGTTCATTGTGTGTTCTTTCGTCGACAAAAAGCACTAAAACATTGAGACACCCATATCAGAACCCTATCCTATCCGGAAATTCCGACACGTGTTCTACAAGAACTCCAATGCTCAAGAATCCACCACCCAGACATTTCTACACCCAGACTCCACCGACACCGAAAAACCCACTGCGGTCATAAAAATTCCTTCCAGCGACACATTCATTCGATCGCGGACTTCGAACGCCAACACATTACGCAAACGGACACGTGCTGTATCGGACCGCGCTATGAGCGTGTGCGCGACAAGAAACTCGCTTCCGAAATCGCCCACTTCCCAATCACCCAACACAGCACGCGGGTCACCCGGGTTTTCCCGTGCCGGGCGCATGCCGTCTCGTGGCTGCCGCGTGCTGTCCCCGTGCTGTGTGTTGGGCGCACGGGCCCAACAAGAACCACGCGCCGGCTCGGTGGCCTTGGGATGGATGACCTTTGGCATGCCGGAAATCCGAGAAACCAACTCTGAGGGAGCGAAAAACTCGCACACACATCTCATCCCCAATCGGGGCTCGGGCTTAATTCGTTTGGCGCCGTCGCGTCGGTCTCCCAGACTCCAGAGGTTCAGTTTAGCAAGCGCGGCTTCCGGATCCGGAATTCTGGACGCCACGGGCCAACGAAAGGGTCTCTCTCGCTCGATCGCCGTGTTACTACCACGAGCCCAGCATGCGCGCGATCAGCGCGATTTACAATGAAGCGATGAACGAAAGCGTAAAGATAGAACAACAACAATAACACACACACACACAAAAACGCATCCTCCAACAAGCAAAAACGGGAAGCTCGTGTCAAACACACGCTTACGGCAGCGGCACCACCAAGTCCATGGGGGTATCGGATCGGATCGAAGCGAGAATCGTGTTGGTTCCCACCGCTTTTTTCCAAAACAGCCCGGGCTCGAGATCGGAAACTGGCCCAAACCATCTTGGTGATCCTGGGGAGCAGGAGTACGGAAGGGGAAGCGAAGGAGGCGAGGAAGTCTTAGCGCGCACGCGGAGTTTTGGCCTGTGCCGCATGCGCCGGCCCGGCACTTCCTTTCCCAGTAATTCAAAGCCAAGCAAGCAAGCGAGAACAGCGGTCCGGTCCGGTTGTCGGTGGGGTTTGGGAAGAGAAAGGTGCGGAGATGCGCAAAGAAAGAGGAAAGAAAGAAGGCAACAAAAAAAGCCCGCGCACAAACTGATATGAAAAATACTCGGTCCGGCTCCCACGGTCGCAATCGAGCACGCACTCGATCGTGGTGGTTGTTTGTACGGTTTCCTTACTCTTCTGCAAGACCCGTGCGCACGTTAAGTGGACGGCGGTGTGAGCGAGTCCGCACCAGCAACTGATACATATATTTCCCGCCACCCGCCACCTACCGCACTCCGCTCTCCGACTCGCCCTATCGGTGTGGCCAACCCCCTAGACTAGGGGATGAAGAAGTTGGTCCGAAGAAAGCGTAGGGCGAATCGAGAGCGAGAGAGAGAGAGCGAGAGAGAGAAGCATGCATGCATGCATGCATACATTCATGTCTGGGCTAAGCACCCTTCCCACCGGGCAGTTCCGACCCCTGCGAGTCCACGAGTGCGGACCCGTGCGAACGAACGAGCGTAGAATGAGAGGGACCCAAAACATAAAAGCGACAGATGGTTACGATTCTCCGCCGTGTATATGTACACAGCAGCATAGCAGCAGCAGCAACACATTTGCAGGTGGTGCCGTTCCAGCGTGTGGGAACGACGATGCGAGCGAGTTTCCCACGGATCCGAACCAGCCCATGCCAGCCGCAGCAGCACGGAAAGAAGGGTCTCGCGTCGTCGCATGCTGCTTCTCCTCGCCACTCTGCTCCGGTCCCACGAACCGGTGCCAGTATATAAACGCTCGGTGGTGGAAATTTCGATATCATTTCCATTCATTCGTCCGAACAGAGAGGACATACATCCACAGAGCAGCAGCTCAACACACAAGTTACTGTATCGAATTTTGAAAACTACGCTACGATTACACGAAGTTGACGTTTTGTGCATCAAAACATCAACAAAGCAAGAACAGAGAGAGCGCGAGAGAGAGAGAGTGAGAAAGCAAAACAAGCGCGCATTTAACAGTGACAGTTGGATGAAGGAAGAAGTGTCGAATTGGAAAATTGAATAACGGTTTGTGCAAGTGCAAGTGCAGAAGTTAAAGAGACTAAACCGACCTGGAGTGAAAGTGTGCGAGTGTGGCTGTGTGACAACAGGAAGTGTGGTTTAAGCAAACAACAGCAACAACAACACAACAACACATACAAAAATGGATTACGCAAATATGGTGTCAGAGTCGGCAGGACTTAACGGTAAACTGCAGTCCTCGCTGGAACCGCTATCCCGCACCTACCAGTACCGGAAGGTGATGAAGCCAATGTTGGAGCGCAAGCGCCGCGCCCGCATCAACCGGTGTCTGGACGAGCTGAAGGAGTTGATGGTGTCGGCCCTACAGTCCGAGGGCGAGAATGTGGCCAAACTGGAGAAGGCCGACATCCTGGAGCTGACCGTACGTCACCTGCACAAACTGCGCCGTCAGCAGCGTCTGGCCGCGAATCCCGTGCTCGATGCGGACCGCTTCCGGGCCGGGTTCACCCACGCCGCCAACGAAGTATCCCGCTGCCTTGCGTCGACGCCCGGCGTTGACATTAAGCTCGGCACCAAGCTGATGACACACCTCGGCCACCGGCTGAACGATCTCGACAAGGTGTCCCCACTGTCCGTGCATGTGGAGTCGGCCAGTTCCAACACTGCCGGTTCCCGCAGTCCATCCGCCTCGCCCCCGATCTCACCGTTCTCGGCCGCCTCGTCCACGTCCGGCGATGTGCCGATGTACCAGATGCCGCTCACCCCGCAGTCGTACCGCAGCGAAGAGTCCGGACTGCTGGCACCGTCCACGACGCCGTCGCCGAACCCGAGCGAATGCGACGACCATCACCATACCGGTGGTCTGCTCAAGATCCAACAGTCGGGCGGTGAGTCCGTGTGGCGGCCGTGGTAAAGCAAACGCGACAACCAGCAGGCATCCAAACAACGTGGTGAAAACGAAACCAAAACTCGAATTCGAATCCATCGATCTCAACCGGAACCGGAACGACAGCGGCGGAAGGATTGGATTTGCGCAATCAGGTGTGTGCGAAACAGGGCGGCAGGAGACAACAGGAACGGTTTGCAGCTTTAAATAGTGTATTAGGGAAAAATAGTGTGTAAGTTCGTGCCGGCACTCGACGACGGTCGGTGCACGTTTACTTAGGCCAGTGTTTGCGTGTGCGCGAGTTTTTTTTTTATTAATCGCTTGAAGGAGTTAACGTTTTGTTTTTCCTTTAACATTTGTTCTTGTTAGTTGAATTTGTTGCGAAGAACAATATTCATTGTGATATTAATGTGTACGCGTCGATTAGCAAGCAGGAGAGCGTGTGTGAAAGACGGTTAAGAAGGTGTTTCCGTTTTTTTTAACGAATGCATTTAAAAAGACAAGGACGCTTGCGTTGCGTCAACGCACAAACGCCCCAGTTTTAGCTTTTAGGACAAAGAGTAGAAGAGAGGAGGAGCGGAAAGGAGAGAGAGAGAGAGAAGCATTAGAAAAGACTTGAAAGGAGTGATAGGAGCGGATGTATTCCAGTTTTCTTTTTTCCGAAAACTATTGGTTAGGATTGTGGGCAGGCAAACGGATTTGCAAAGATTTCCCTTCGTAAGTTGGCAGTCCAGCTTCGAAGCATGACGCAATTTCTGTGATTTCAACAACAAAACAAATCAAAAGCAACGTGCAGGATGATAAGGAGTGGCTTGCATGCCACGCGGAATCGCAGCTAAAAATGACAATGATCAATCTTAAAAAAAAGAAAATGGTTGAAAAAAAAAACAAAACAAAAATACATTGCTCAACATCATTCTACAAAACTTAATCCACTCTGGTTATTCTTTATTGTTGGGAATGGGAAGCAAATGGGGAAAAAATTGAGAAAGAAACAAAATTTTACAATATAATTGGATTAAAAAATAAGTTAATGGGTTATGGTGGTTTTATTCAGCCACCTGTTTGATTATATAAATTCAATGTTCATGGTTAAGCAAATTGTGGCAACTTCTATTCTTTCAAGGATTTCTAAGAGGCCATACATTTTTAAATAAATGTGTCAACTTGTTACAAATTGATCTTTTGATATATTTTGATTCTAAAAAAAAGGAAAAATAAAAAGTGATTTAAAACATAGAAGAATTTTCCCTTATTATAAACCATTGCTGTAAGTCACAGGAATAACTCTTTTCTTGCAAATGCACCTGATGAAGAAGGAGTAAAGAGAAAGGAAAAAAACAAGGATTTCCTAAAGGTATGTGTTATGCAAACATGAATCATCACTCTGTGCTGAACC
>KZ062232.1:124018-158222 GCA_002091835.1 Anopheles maculatus
ACCGTTACGCAAATTATATGTTTTTTGTTCCGTTGTGCTTTCGTTGGATTTTTAAATAGAAATGACTTTATACGTATTTTATTCTCTATTGGGTAACTTGTTTTCATGACCCTGAAACTATGTTAATGTTTGTTTTACTCACAGAAATTGAAAATTCATAAATTTGTTGCATTTTGATTCATATTTCGCAAAAGTAACACCGTGACTACACACGAGATGAAACATAAGTTACTTTAGCGCCATCTATTGGCCTTCCTAAGACACAAACCGTTTGACAGAGCATTGCATGAAACGGTTCGAGAGTAACGCTGTACTGTTGTAGATGTAACGCTGTTACACTGCAGTAAATAAGTTTAATATTGTTTTAGATATCTTGTGTATATTAAAGCACTATTAGTTCAAATTTCTTGTAATTGTAGTGTTTGAATAAAGGGAAAAAACGAGTATTATAAATGTAGAATTATTCAAAGGTCTGCAACGTTTTGAGATAATACTATTTGATTACGTTGAAATGTAGTTTGAGTTTGTAAAGTAGAGGATAATTCGTCTTCTATTTATTACTTTCTTTATTTAGTTTATCCTCTGCTGGAAATACGATAACAAGGTATTGGAGAAAAGTCTAGATAGGCTTTTAGATCTACCACCGGGTCACCTTAACTATCTGACCAATGTGCTGTTTTCAGTAAATAATTATTCAACTAATCGATGAATGGTCGCACTTGACAGAAACGAAAATAAAAAGGATCATTCAAATCGATTAAAATAAACTACAAACGGTATGAAAACGGTTTGACCTTTTATTGAAAGTAAATCGTAGTACGCAATCGAGACGGTGTAATTAAAATTTCGGAATTCTAATTGCGGCTGGTTGTTTTCGCAATGAATCCAAGACAGCCGTAAGCTGTAAGCTGAACTCGATCAAGAGAGCAACATTCATTGATAACAAACCGAAATGGTGTAGGGGCGTACAACACTCCACACCCCGACGGAGAGTGACGCCAAACCTGCGACGAGCGTGAGCTCATCCAGGCGGAAAAAGGCGCGCGTTCGTACCCGCAAAGACGTTCGTGGAGCTCGGTGTGTGTGTTTATGTGTGTGTGTGCTTTTGGTGTTTTTCATTATCCCCTACGCGCGCACCCCATGTTTGGCATTTTCGCCCATGAAATGTCCAGCCGTCACTGTTTTTACGTCAGCGGGTCACTGTTACGGTTGGAAGGATTCCAGAATCTTCCCACGCGATAATCGTACCCGAAGAAAATGTGTAATAAAGCGAACCGAACCGTAGCAATTCTGTTGTTTATACTTCCTTTCCAATATAATGCTTAATGAGGAGCGCTCTGGTCCACGAATCGAGCAGGATGATGATTACCCGCAAGAATTAAATCCATTCCATTGTGTGTTTGCATCGGCGGGAACGTGAGTTTACTGTAAGATGGCAAACATTTTCTAAGCACGGTCGCGCTCACAATCAAATCAACGGTCGTTAGCACGTTTGGCTAAAGCAAAGCATCGCCCAATGCACCCACAACGCTCGCCGAAAGTCGTTGACATTCCAGGTTGGATTTTTATTTATTGGCGCCTTTCATCACCTTCGTCCTGGCGATGTCCTGGCCGCCCACTCCATTCGGTCGTCCAGTCAGTCGATCAGCGTGTCAGCGGTTGCGTTTGAACCTGGAGGCACACTGCCCTGCCCTGGTCTGCTTGTTGTCCTTTCGGCGTCCTTTTTGGCGTGCTGCGACCAATGAACCCCGGTGACCGACAGAGACGTGCGCGAGACGTGCGATGGGCAATGGGCGCGGGCGATTGAAAGGGACCAGACGGGGCAGACTAAAATAAGAGGGAAAAGAGCATTGGGACAGCATTTTCAGAAAGGAAAAACGCGCATACGAAAAACAACAACGCGAAGCAACAGCAAGCGACGAGACAAAATAAAAGCAACGTTTCGGCTGTTCTTGCGCGCGCTGCCACCTGTAAATGAGGGGAGCATAATGTGAGCGAGATACGATCTCACGCTCACGCTCACGCTGTCTCAGCGTCGTGCTCACTATGGGATGTAAGGGGTTGTGACGGATAATAGGTCAAATTATGTTTATTTTGCGATCATTTCTTTAGTGACTAATATTCATGTTTCAAACTTTTGATTATCTGGACTTTTAATATTATGCTCTTGGTAGAAGGAATCTTGCTGCCTAAGGGTCCAAATCGTTCAATAGATCTGGGGACCAATAGATCTTGAAGTCGAAGGAGTGTCGTCGTCTAACAGCTCTATTCGTCTGAAAGACCTAGTATTCGAAGACGCCTCCTCGTCTAAAAGACTGCGTTGTGGATGATGCCTCGCCGTCCAATAGGTTTCTTAGTAGAAGGGGTCTTGGTGTCAGAGACTTCATAATGGAAGAGGTCTCGACGTCCTACACACCTCAGTTTCGTCATCATTTACCAAGGGACCTGGTAATGGAAGAGGCCTTGTCGTACAAGAGACACCGTAGTCGAAGAGTTCTTGTCGTCCAAGGGACATCGTAATGGAAGAGATCTTTGCCATCCGAAAGACTTGGTAATCAAGCCTCCTAAAGTATGGATTCGCTCCTTTACTCGCTTTACGATGCTACTACTCCTCTTCAAACACGTTCGCCCATAGTGCCGTGCGCTAGCGACCCTCACCGAGAAACAAAAGAGCGAAAATGCAGTGTGCTCATTGAAGCATGGTTTTCCACGCGCGCCCCATCTTATTCGCATTTTCCTTGGACCATTTCTCCCCTTTTGACTCTCCGAACCTGCCCCGTTTTGTTCCCCATTCTCACGGTTCTCTCTCTCTCTCGCTCGCGTTCTCACGTTCACGGTACGCTAGCCGTCACAGAACCGAATCCGAAACAGACGGACCGAACCCGACCTTTAGTGCGTGCGTTTTCAGTTTATTTTCAACAGTCGATTAAAACGAAAGTAAAATATACATGCAGCGGGCGACGGCCAACACTGCTGCTGCTGCTGCTACTGGTGGATTACTGTGAGAGGGTCTGCCGAAAGCCAGACTCACCGTGAAGGGTTGTGAAGGGGTGTAACGTGCAGGATAAGCGAAGAAACGACGTGCGTGCGGTGTGTGTGTGTGTGCTAAGTTATTTTAACCGTTTTCCGATATCTATTTGCACTCGAAAAATGTTCTGTGTGTAAAGTAAGTGAAACGGCGTACCTACAAAGCCTTTTGCGAACGAAAAGGATTGTTCTGATCAGAAAGCTTGCGTGTATGTATGTGTGTGTATGTGTGACGTTTTTCTTCCTTGCTCGAGACTCGAGAAAATTTGTACGCACGAAACGTCAAAAGAGTGTATCCTGTTTTCCTCGAGGGAAACCCCTAAAATAATGATAACGCTGATTATCCGTTATACAACAGTGAAAATGGACGTGTGGTCCTGCCAATGGCAGGACATTGGGCGAGATCCGTACACCGAACACCGAAGGCAGCACAAAGTGAGGTCGTGTGTGAATTTTTGATGCTCATAAAATCAATACCGAGCATGGAGATCTTGGAGATAGGGAGCTGAAAATTGATTTTATCTCAATTCGTACTCCCATAGCGCGGCAGGACATACAAACCCATGCACACAAACACAACCTGACCAGACCAGACTATTCCCCGAGTGAGTGTATGGGTGGCCGCTGAGAGTGAGCACGATTGTGAGGAAAATGAGCGCGTTTTTCCCACCGACAAGCGACAGCGCGAGAGAGCGAGTGAGCGAGCGAGCGAGAGTGAAAGCGCGATGAAGCGAAATGAAAGTATTTAGTGGTAGTGCCACAGTTTAGTGAGTTGGAGGGAATGCTGAATTTTATTCTCAACACCACCAACTTCACCACCACCACCAGCCCCACCGTCATCATCGCTCAAGTTTCAGAGGGGTTCTTCGCGTTGGAGTTTTCCATCTCTTTTTACCTGTGCGAAATCTTTGGCCAAAAAATCTTCGTTTGGCGAATCGAAGCAGACCGGAGCACTATGGATGTCTGGCCGCATTTCTTTGCCCGCTGGCAATGGTTCTGGAATGAGTGGTTTTGCGTACGTACCGGTGGAAAGCGCCAGCAAAGGTGATTTCCATTTCGGAAAATCCGTTACCGAGCGGAGGGTAAAGAAAGGAAATTCGACGAGATTGAAGCGGATGTGAGGAATTTCTATTCTCCAGCAAACGCATGCGAGGGGGGATTAGCTGGTCGGATACTGGCTTACCATTAAGAGTGAAGGTATTTGGTGCCAGTGTGCCACTTTCGGGTGGCCTTCAAGGTGTGCAATTTCCTCGCGGGAAAGATTCAATCAGCTTCACGCGCGCACACTGCGAGATCGAAGCAGGACATGCCTTAAAACAAACACTCACTCACGCACACACACACACACACACGAACACCGCGTGTAAATCCGATCTATGCTTGCGAATCAAAGCCAACAGTAACAGTAGGCGAGGGAAATAAAATACACTCATCAACCGATTTAGCGTGGTGAGGCAAGCCGCTGGCGACATACAGTATAAATAGAAATTTTCTTTTTGCGCGACTGTGGACAAAAAACAAACGGAAACGGGCGATGAGCTAACCCCGATGCTGCATCGGTAGCCGGTGGACACGGTCCTGCAGACCGAGAGTGAAGGACGGTTTTTTGGGGGTACAGTGCGTGCGCTGTTATATTTAGACAATCCCGCAAACTGGTGAATAACCGCGTGTGGAGTGCGTGAGTGTGCACGGTGGAGATGTTGGCGGATGGCAAGCGGGAAAGAAGAAACCTCGATTGGAACCCACGGGGGAATGTTGCGATTCCACTAACCGGACAGGCGCTAGGATTATGGGCCCAGCATCCGGTCGGTCAACTTTGGGTCACGCTCGGGGATTTAGTGCGTGGTCCTCCGACCCTTGTCGATCGCGTATGACATTTGGAGGAACGTTTGATTTCGTCTATTTCGGTTGTTGGCCTTAACGAGGAACTCGTAATGCGTTCTTGCGTGGCGGATCTATTTCTTGTTCCGTTCAGTGACCGCTGCTTGAAGGTGTACCATACATACCATCGGAGATAATAAAAGAAAACGACAACGAAACGGAGGACAACAAACACATGGGGACAAGAATGTCAAGCAGTATGTAGCAAAACGATGGAGATAAAGTTGTCAAACCGTGACATCTAGTGCCGCGGAGAAAGAAAAACAACGTCCTCTACTAACACTCGTCCACTCTACCATCAGCACTAGCTCAATCCTGTCACCCGACGACGTACAAGGAGCATATTAGTTGATGTCATTTACAAGTCTCCACGCCGCCAACAAATTGTCCTCTTGCTCCACACTAGATCGCACTAATGTCCGCACGATTAGTACCGATGTTCTCGGCAAAGAAGGAAAAAGCATTGGGGGACGAAAACACTAGGCACTAGGCCAGAACAAGTGTCTAATTCTACTCCATACTGAGCGAAACATGCACCGAGAGTGAGATGGTGAGATCATAATCCTAACCAAATCCTCTCGCTCTCTCACGCTCATCAGTGAGGCGTGCGTGTGTGGGTGCATCGTGTACGTGTGTGAGTGTATGCGTGTGTGTGTGTAAGGTCAAAGAAATTCCTGGTGTTTTGTGGCCTCCTGCTAGCAGTGTGTCGAGAAACCTTACAACCGTCCACACGGCCACAGCACTCAACAGCGAACGAACACCACGAACGAACGCCGATCCCGTCCAACGTTGAACGGGGAAACTGTCCAGCAAAAGTGGTTGGTCCAACCTTTGGTACTTGGAGCCTTTCGCCCATCGCAAGAACCAAACGAGTCCCCCGGTCCCGGTTCTCTGATGTGGGCCAATGGAAATATGATACCGTGCGCATATGAGCGGAAGTGCGGTCACATTCTTGATCGAGTAGTCTGGTGGTTGTCGAGAGCAACGTTCTTGGTGACTTATGGGGCGATCCTGCCGAAGCAAAACATTGTGGTTTTGACAGGTGGATTGTTGTTTTGCGGGCAGATGTCAGGATGATAAAAGCGATGTGGACTCTGGTCGGCTAAGTCCTTGAAAGTCATCGTGTATACAACGGGGGGCAGCAAAAAAAGAGTGTGGAAAAACAATTTTCCAGTGACCATGAAGCTAGAACACATCTGGCGCTACCAAACGAATAGTTCGAATCCGAAGCTCGTCCAGCTTCAACGGTGCGGAAAAAAGGGGCAAAAAAGAAACACAGAGTTTCCCAACCGTTTTCCTCGAATGCGTGTGTGTGTCCGTGTGTGTATATACGTGTGTCAGCCGTGTGTGTGTCGTTAGGGAAAATTGGGTGAAAATTGGGAGCCAGTGTGACTCGGGTGCCAGAGCCGTCGTATGCGGTACGTCGTTATTTTCCAACAACAGTGCGCGAGAGAACAATTTTCCCGATTTTCCCGACACACGGTTAAAGAGAGAGAGGTGTGCAAATGAAATTGTGTCCGAGTATTTGATTCGGACTTGGTTGTTTTTCTTTTTTGGTGTGTGACCGTACCATTTAATTGTAATTTGTTCACAAACGAGCGCATAAAGTTTGACGTGTTTTGGAGAGTGGAAGAGAGAGAGAGAGACACACACACAGTGAGAAAAGCGAACAGAAGTGAGAAGTGAGAAAGGAAAATCACACTGCAACGGAATAGTAGAGAGCGAGAGAGAGAGAGAGAGAGAGAGAGAGAGAGTGCGTAGAAGAAGACGTGAGAAACACAATCGCAATGCATTCATCAGAACATTATCCTTTTCGGAACGGAATTTATTTCATTCGATTTGTCATGTCCCCCCACCATCCCTCATCCCCTACCCTACCTTGATTCCTCTTCATTGGCACATTATCCTTGAAATTGGTTTTCTACTTTCCACGGCCCCAAATCAAAACAACCCTCCTCCATTCATCCATTAGTCTGTGTGTGCTCGTTATAGGTACCGATTTGCGATAATTTATTTATTTTCTGACATATCTCCGCGACACACTCCGGCTTGCCCGTTGCAGCCGGTCGGTCGACTGCTGCTTTCGGCTGATTATTTTTAGGAATGACAAACTACTGCTACAATTACCACGACGAGCGCAGCAGCAACTACTACTACTACTACCGTTACGATCCACTACTACTACTGGTACAACAACTGCAACATCAACAGCAATAATACTACCTACTCTACTCGCTAATCTATTCGTGTGTGCGTGCAAGTGCGTGTGTGTGTGTGTGTGTGAGCGGAAACAATAGTGGTGTGCGCAAGGTGCAGTCGCGCGCGCATAGATGTATTTATTTGTTATAGATTAAATATTTGAATTTGAATAGTTGGTAGATATGAATAGTATTGTTATACTGAGTTTATGGATACTCCTGCACATTAGCAATACATCTTGTCAAGGTAAGTACGTGCTATAATTATAGTACTCTATGAAATTCTCCCTATTAGTCCTTTGATCCGTTGATCTCTAGTTGGTTTGGAGAACTACTACGTAAAGATACTAGTAGCAACTGTTGCGCTATAAAAATGGAATTATAGCACTATAGTAGAAGCACTTACACTCAATTGTTCCACTCTGATGGAAAAATTCAATAGAAAAAGTTTACTTCCTGCCCATTGCATAAGAATAGAACTTGATTACAGCAAACAGCATTTGAAACAAAGGTGATGGTCTTCCCAAAAAAATGTGACAGCGAAAGTTTTGTATGATAATTCCTCCCCATCAAAAAGCACTCAGTTGGGCAATGAACAGTTATGATCATCACATTATTCACCCTCGGGTTTTTATGTTCGGTATGTTGCTACAACCTGTTTACACCGACGAGAAACTGTAGCAGGAACTGTGTTCCGGAGGGTAACCTCGCGGGACCAGTTAAGCGAGCAGGTCCTGTGACCAGAACCTTTCTGCTGCTTCCTGTGCCGTTGGTGCAACCGAATCGAGGGTGGACCAGCGCCGGGCCTGACGACCGACGACCAGTAGTTAATAATTTGAACTGTGGCAGTAAAAGGTGTCGTGGAAAACAACAGAAGAAACAAAAAAAAAACGCCATCACAGGCAGGAAAAACTAATGTCAGGGGTCCAATCCAGTGGACGTGGTGAGAGCGTGAGTGTTGCAAGGTGCAATCGAGACAGTTGGCTGCCATTGGAACCATGGGTTACCATGGGTAAGGCCCGAAACACAACACAAGAAACGAGCCCGGCCCGGTGATCAGTGGAGCATAAACGCTTGACGCTGGCTGGCTCTTCCTGCTGCCTGCTTGTTGCTAATGCTAATGAAACTGTGGGAACTTGGACGACGCTTTTGCGTGACCCAACGCGAGCACGTCTTAACGAGAAGGTGGTCGTTTCGTACTTGGTACACAGATCAGAGAAGAAAAAAAAAGAGGAGAGAGGAAAAAACAACACTAGGTGGGTGGGACTGAAGCTGGAAAAGCTCCCATCATTGCATTGTCTTTTCGCTGGAGCTTAAATCTAGCGTTTGTTTGGATCTGTGCGGTTTTGTTGAAGATATCCGGAACTGTGGCAGCTTACTACTCCAGAATGGTGTGTGAAGAAGGCGAGCAACGATATGAGCAAAGCTAATGAGTAAAACAACCAGAATTAAGATCACTTCCAAGCACACAAAACAAACGTTTCTCGGAAGACAGAAACACATATTGATTTCCGGCTGCCGTGTTCCAGGAAGGTATTCAGCACATGAGAATTTGCTTGTGACAATTGGCCACACGCGTACAAAATGCAGATATGTGTACTAATAAATTGTGCCCCAGGCAGGGAGTATGGGAATTAGAAATGGGAACACACACTCACCCACATTACCAATCCGTTGGGGAAACATCTACTTTCCACCGAAATTGCGGGAGCTTTCCCTTTTGTTTTGCGTTCCTCCCCCAAGTCGCTGGAATGGGGCTGATGATGCTGGTGGAAGCTGGTTACCGGGAAGAGTGGCGTGTGGCTTCCGCTTTGAAGTTTTCCAATGCTTCCTGTGGAGCTGTGGAAGAATGTTGAAAAAGGGCTTTAATCACCGGGAGGCGTTAGGCGTTATCCGAACCATATTCGTCTGAAGTTTGCTTTATTTGCAGCCAAATTTGGTACCGAAGGCGAAGTTGCTCGCACGCAGGATGTGAGTGTTTTTGTTTGGGCCTGTCTAGGAGTGTGTACGTGATCCGGTACCGTCCCCGGGACATGTCAGCTGGCTGGAGGTGATGTGAGAACAACGAAGTGTGCTCTTGACAGGTCCGTCAGAGGGCATGCTATTACCATTAGATTTTCCGTGTGGGAGACGGCGTAGAACGAGCCTTAATCACGTTCTCTGGCTTCGCAAAGTCTTGGGCACCCCCAGCCCAAGCGCTGCTTCTATGAATTTACCTTAACGGAGTCACTTTTTCCGCGGCGCCTCGTGCCCTCGCCGTTTGACGAAAGCGAAACCAGCGCCAACAATGTTGACAGGTTCGCTGTGACTAACAGGGCTCGTATTACCTCGAACCGAATGTCGGCGGTGGCATAATTTTTGATATCCTGCCGACGCTTTTGAAGAGCGTGCCAGCGTGTGTTTGGTTACCGGGTGCCACTTGACGTGTGATATTATTATGCAGGACGTTAAGGCAGATGCTACGCGACGAGCGTCCGAGTCTCGGTTATTGCCCTACGGCATCGGCCGCTGAAGTATTTGCTGAAGTACTTAGCAGGAGATGTGTTCCTCCATCCCGAAAAAAGATGTGTGTCCTGTGGCCGGATTGACTGCGTTATCTGAGAACTTAAAAGCTCGGTAGATAAACAGTCCCTCCGAGTGTCTCCCTCAGTTCCTTTCCACATCCTGAGTTATTGTTAGTTTAATGTCCCAATTCTTGAAAATGATATTGATAATGTATTCATCCACCGGTTTTTTTTACAGATGAAAAAATATCCGTTTTAAGGGGCGACAAGGTAGAACTAGCCTGCCCGATCGATATTGCGACCTGCGGCGAGCTACACTCGCTGAAATGGTTCAAGGGAACCGAACGGATAGCGGTCGTGTCCGGTGATGGCGAGGTGGCCAAAGTCGAGGGCAGCTACAACGATCGGCTGTCGCTGTCGCACGAGGCGCAAACGAGCCGGCTAATTTTCCGCAGCGTCGAGATAGCGGACGAAGATACATATCTATGCGAGACCACGTTTCTCGAGCCGTCGGAGCTGTGTGAAAACTCGGGCGCGTACAGCGTAGCTTTAAACGTTTACGGTAGGTTCCTGCTTGCAACGCTTCAGTTCCAGCCGGTTCCATCTCATCGGTTTTATTTGTTTCTGCTTTATCGTTTAGCTGTGCCATCGGTTATTACACTGCAGGATGGCAATAGAAATAGTATTAAAAACGGTTCCCACATCGGACCGATGCGCGAAGGGCAGGACCTGCAGGTCGTGTGTGAAGTATACGGGGCCCGCCCAGAGCCTGTGATAAGTTGGCATCGATCTGGTCGGGTTGTTCGAGGTAAGCGGGAACACCAACCGCTCACTGTCCACGGAGTCACTAACAGGTGTCATTATTTTAGATAATCTGGTTGTGGAGGAACACAACGGACTGTACACAGTCAAGTCGACGTTGTCGCTCACGCTGTCACGGCAGGAGCTGGGAGCTACGTACAACTGTCGTGTGGAGATGAAGGATCTCCGCCTGTCCGTAGACAACCAGTTTCACATCGATTTGCAAGGTGAGTGCGTGAGAGTAACGAAGCCAAAGGTAACAGTTCACTAATGACACATTTCTCTCGCAACAGTACGACCCACAAAGATCAACTTATCCGGTGTTGAACATCACACGGTTCAAGGGACGAAGGTTTTGCTTCAGTGTCAGGTAAATTTGATAAGAAGTAGCGATGGCAGGGGCGATTACTGACTGAGTGTCCTATCGTTACAGGTCAGCGGAGCAAGACCAGCAGCAAATATGACCTGGTACAATTCATCTAAGCTCATCACGGAGGAATCCAGTGACATGACTTCAATTAATACCAAAACAGTGAGTGTTTCGATGGCTCCGGAAGTTTGTTGGCGTGTCCTAACCTTTGCTTTGTTGCTTTCTCATTTGCAGTATCTTCAAAATGATGGAACGTTTGAAACGATCAGTCAAATGATCTTTACTGCAACGCGCTTCGAAAACGGTGCGTCCATGCGCTGTGAGGCCGACAACATTGTGATGCGTGAGGACATGGATCGGCCACTGCACGACACCCTCACGCTGGAAGTGATGTGTAAGTGTTAGGATACTGCTGGCTCGAAGCTAAAGGCCAATCACGACTGTCACTAATGCCCGTTCCATGCCATTTTTCATTCCATTTCGTGCTCACGTGTTTCGTACCGTTTGTGTCCCTCTGCGTCATCGCTACAGATCCACCCGTGGTGTCCGTAAAGCCGGAAAACATAACCGTCAACGAGACGCAAGATTTCCTGATCTTTTGCGACTACGAAGCGAACCCGGCATCGCTCGAGAGCGTCAAGTGGTACCGGAACAATCAGGAGATAAAGTTAAACAGCGTGCGTTACGAGGGCGGCAACCCTGAGCAGACGGCACTGCTGATAAAGAACTCGACGCGGCACGATATCGGTGCCTACACCTGCGAGCTTTCGAACTCGATCGGGTTCGATGTGTCTGACAATGAAGTTTATGTTGATGTTATATGTACGTTGTGTTTGGGAAGCAGAAAGACCACAAAAGAGAAGGAACTTGCTAATTGTTGCCGTTCTTGTTGCAGATAAACCGACGGTGATGTTGGCGATGGACCCGGAAGCGCCAGTGATCGAGAATGATCAGGCGAACATTACGCTGCTGTGCAATATTGTGGATGGAAATCCGATGCTCCTGACCAAGGTGCGTTGGTTCCTGGACGGGGAGTTCCTGAAGGAGCTGCCGGAGTGTGAGGAGGAAACGCTCGGCACGGATGAGAACCTGTGTGAGGTGGATCCGAGCAAGATGTTACTGCAGAACGTTGGGCGAGAGTTTATCGGTAACTACTCGTGCGAGGGCTTCAATGCGGCTGGCTGGGGTGATGTGAGCGATGAGAACCCGCTGGACATTTACTATGAGCCGGGCAATGCGTCCATGGTGCACTATCCGTACATCGCGATTAAACGGCGCAGTGTGACGTTTAACTGCTCGATTGAGGATCGAGGAAATCCTGCCGCTAGTCGCTATCGTTGGTTGCGTGGAGGAAAGCCGGTGCTTGATGTGGTCACACCTTCCTGGACGGTGGACCCGGTTGGGTTGGATTCACGCACGACGTTCTCCTGCTTTGCGTACAACGAAGGTGGCGAAGGATATCCGGCGGAAGTGAATTTGGAGGTGCATGCTCCGCCAGCCTTCATTCAAAAGCTGCAACCCTACACGGGGGCTCTATTTTCGACGACCAACATGTCACTTTCGTGCCGGGTAGAGTGTGTACCTTCGTGTACTATCTCGTGGTTTAAGGATGGCATCGGAATTGAGGAGAGTGATGAGCGGTACTACATCACCAACACGTATCTACCGTCGGAACCGGCGACGGGTGACTTTGAGAGTGCATACTCTGTGCTGGTAAGCTGTTGGACATCGGTTTTTGTTGTTGACCAAGACGTGCGATTGAAAGTTCTAACATATTTGTATCCTGCAGCATTTCAACATGTCCGCCTGGCCGAACGGAATATTGGATCGGATTAAGGACAGCTCGAACTACTCGTGCGTGTCCACGAACAACTCTGCAGGACCGGGCGTCCGCAGTACAACCTATTTTGGAGTTGAGTGTAAGTAAACGTACATATGATGGCTTCTTTTGGGGCCGGTTTGAAGGAAGCTACTTATGGAACCTATTGTCCTTGCAGATCCACCCGAAAATACGAGCCTTTCGAGCACGACCATCTCGGTCGAGGAGGGCAAGATACCTCCGAAAATTGTGTGCTCCTCACGAGCCTATCCCGAACCAGCCTTTTACTGGGCGCGCAACGGCGAGATCATTGCCAAAGGTAGTGCACTCATCGTGGACGAAGGTTTGCGGCGGTCCGATGCCGGCAAGTACACCTGTACCGCGTTCAACAAGCACGGAAATCATTCAACGGATGCGTACATCGACATTCACTGTAAGACGTGTTGGAGAGCGCCCATAGGATAAGGTTTTCTGACGATGTTTTGCATACCCCAACAGATAAACCCACATGTCAAATCATGCGGAAGGAGATCGAGGACGAGGAAGTGCTGATATGCGTTGCGACTGGCAGTCCGCGCGAGTCAGAGTTTGAGTGGAGCGTCAAGTACGCGAACGACAGCCTGCAGAGCCATCGGATCAAGAGCGACCCGTACGAGAGCTATCTGACGCTGGACGATGCCGTGTCGGCGATGCGCATTTACGTGTGCGTTGCAAGCAACAATGTCGGTATGGGAACGCCGTGCGAGATTGAGGTTGCAGGTAGGTAATGACAAACGGGATGTGACGATGAGGGAAGTGCATGAGGACCAAGCACTGTACGTTTTGTTATGTTGCAGGATATGTGGCCTGGTGGCTTAAGGGAGATGTTCTTACGCCGTACATTCTGATCGGTGCGGTGGCTGCCCTACTGCTTGCGGTCATACTCGTCTGCATCATCATCATTTGCATCTGCCGAAGAAAGCGACGACAGGAGAAGTGTAAGTATACGAAGATACACTGCAAACACAAGCCCACAGATTGTTAGACTATGATCAAAAAACATATCAGAAACACAAACGGCAACGAATGTAAACAGGTAGTACCGGCTTGGTTTTCTTTCCGTTCTATCGTTTTTGTCCCATGTTTTTGTTCTGTTGGTACAAAATTTGCAGTTTTTCTAGGGCTTTGTTTCTAATTTCAACTACTCACTATCTATTGCGTGAAGAGGACCAATGTTTGGAGAAGGGCAACTCCTCTACGAAGAAGTCCAATCTCCAAGCAAATGGTCAACCACGATGAGTGGATGGATCAGACATCGACGTCAAACGTAGTGCGAACATTGGGGCCAAACGTCCTACTTCACGTACCGAATGTACAGCGCTTCGAGTGACTGATGTCTGATCCGCTCCCAGAACTTCCCCAATGTACCTTTACTCTCGATGTTTTGACCACCATTTTGGCAGTGCAGTCGTATTTGATTAGTCATTCTCATTTTGTGCTTTATTCACTATCAACCAAATTTCCACTAGTCAGTGTTAGCAGTAAGCAGTTTTCCATTAACTATGGCTCTCGTTTTGAGATTCACGTGTTCTCTGGCTGTGTTGTAAACGTTTCGTCACTTTTATTGTTGTAAATTTTCTAAACCATACTTCCATTTTCGTTGTTCCATTTTGCGTTGTAAACACTCATCAACCATAAGAAAAAAAGAAGTAATGTAATTGCTGTTTGTCTTTCGTCTATGCTCTTCGTTCGTTTCATTCGTTTTGTTTTGTGTTCCTACCTCACTCACTTGTGCCTTGTGTTTTCCTTTTAATGTGTTGTTTTTTTTACTCGAAATTCTTTTTATAAATGTTTGTTAACTTCTTTCTTACTAAAACTTTCAAACCTCGTTTACGTGCGCGCGCGCCTTCTCACTAATAGCTTCTATGCACATGGAAGAAATCGAAGATGCCGAATTCTCATTTATGAAAGATCGCAGGTAAGATTGGATTGGATTTGAACACTCTAACAATTACACACATACACACTGGTACAGTACATTGGTATTGCTTTTATATTGATGGTATTTTGGGTGCGTAGTTTGTAGTAACATTTGTCATAAGATACGTTTCAGATTGGGTAGATGCTTACATTGTGTACATATCTAGAGTTAATGCATGCACGGGTTGGTGTAAGAAAGTGGTGCTAACCGTAAAGGGGCTTTGGAGGACCAATCGTCGGTGGAGTCGTAACAGTCGCTTAACAGTACATAAACCAGCTAGCACATCAAATCCTTCTACGTCCTGTTGTCCAAGTGCTGCGAGCGAGTGTTGGTGTTGGATTAAATTTAATACTATCATTTGAGTTGCTTTTATCGCTTTCTTTATTTGTTATGGTTTTAAAGATCGTACCGTTGGAGTTGGAGAATAAAACTCCGTGCTTGGGAGATGGAACTTCGTATCATCGTATGCATAATTGGTGGAAAATAGAAAGGGTTCTTGTGTATTTTTTTACTAAATCAAGACTAAATAATTATAAAAGCTATAAAGAAAAGTTGTTTTTTAAAACAAGAAGACTATGTTAGAACTAGAAACTGAAGCAAAAAACATTAACAACGAAACTAGATAAAGCAGTTCCGGTTCGATTATGGAGTTGGACGTGGAAAAGCATTTGTTTTCTTGTTTATCCCATCGTTGACCTACCTCCCCCCACTTCTTCAGGTGTCTGCAACGGGAGGCGGATGCTTCCGAGAACATCCGGCACTACGATCAGTCGCTCCGGTGGCGTATACGACGATTTTTCGAAAAACGCAACAGTATCGATTTGTTGCGCATCTCCACGAGCAATGGTACAGTCGCTTGATTTTTATTTTTAAGTTTAATCTTTTTCTTTCCGTTTGTATGTGTTTGTGTGTGTGTGTGTGTGTGCGCGAGAGTGTATGTTTTCCTCGTGTTTTCCTCTTCTTTGTTTCCTGTGCTGTGTCGTTTTTATATGTGTTCGTGTTACCCTATTACAAACTCCTTTTCGCTCATCCTTTCCTTCCGTTTGGTTGTTTGTTTTGTGTGTTATCACTTCTTATCTCATGCGTTTTTCTCTATCCTTGTACGTTTTCATCATGCTTTTTCGCTTTTTTTCGTTTTGTTTCTTCGTTTGTTTGTTTCTTTTCATCAAAACGTTGCTCATGCTGGTTTGACATTGTGTTTTTTTTAAACATACCTGTTTTGTGACCCTGCATCCTTGTTTGGGAATGTGTTTTATTTACGTGTTCAGTTATTACGTATGTTAAAAAGCCTCAAACCATACCCACCGAAGACCCGTCGCCCCCCTCCACGTCCACCCCAGCAGCAACTGCCGACAGCGCGACCACCGGCACCACCACCGACACACCAACACGCTCACTACCATCAACAGCCGCGCCCGTTACGGCCCCAGCGGCAGGAACAGCGGCACGGGGGGTCGATGGTGGAAATGCAAATGTACCGGAAGCTGGTACGGCTGTAGGCGGAGGTATGGAACAATCGCTGAAACTTTGTTGTTTTCCTTCCGGTTGTGTGTTTTGTATTTTTAGCTTCTTTTAAACTTTTTTTTTATTTTATCGCGCCCGCTCGTTCCCGTGTCTCGATGATGGAGTCGTACCGACTGCTTACTACACCGGGTTCTAGGCGAACATATTCGACGATGATATATGAAACACTTAAAACCCGTGCTCTTAATGGGTTTCTTTTATTGTTGTTTTTTGGTGGAGACCAACACTAATGTTTCGTTTTGTTTTGATTGTTTCGTTTCATCCGCAACGCCACCGTGCCGCAATACAGTTACTGGAGAATCATCGACTGCTGGCGGATCCCAGATCGAACCAGGAGAATATGAAAACCTACCGTTCCATGGATTGCAAACACCGCCGAAGAAGGTAGGAGTTGGAAACTGTTCGATTGCTTAAGTATAAACACTTTGCTTTGTTTATTGACCTCGAAATGTGTAGCGACTCTATCTAGATTACTACGGAAGCCACACATTTTGAGGTTAATTGGTACGCTTCCACGGTACGGGTCTCACTAGAATTTATAGGTCTTTGGTTCAAGGAAAATCTTTATTTATAACACGATGAATGCCACCAGTTTAGAGGCTATGACGAAAAGATCTCCATCTCAATAGGGAACTTGTCGTCTAAATGGCTTTAACTTCCAAGGGACTTCGTTGTTCCAGGAGCTTCATATACCTAGAATACTTGTCGTCATACAGGGCTTCATCGTCCAACAGACCTTGTCGTCTGAGATATCACAGGACAAAGATTAGAGACAATTTTGCTGACAGATCCATTGCCAAAGAATCGTATCGTGGAATCGCATCTAATTGTTGATATTTCCGTAACGTTTGTATTGTGTGATATCTTAACATCTCACGTGCGTTTGTGTGTGTGTGTGTGTTTGCCTCCCATTTCCGTCTCAATGTACTACCCGCCCCCACCAACCAGGCTATGCTGTGTAAAACTAACCTCGCGCCATCGCTGAAGCATAACAAAACGCTCACCCCATCCTGCTTCCCAACGCATCCGTACAACTACATCAACTATCAGAAGGACAGCCAGAAGGGTGGTTTGCAGGCTCCCCTACACCCTACCCTCCAGCACTCCGGACTCCCGCAACCCTCGTCCATCGGTGAGCCGTCGAGCTTGGACGATTCGTGTAAGGCCAAGATGGCCGCATTAGACAACAGTGACACACTGTCCTCGCACAGCTTCACGCTCAGCGGAACACGTTCCACCAAACGATCGTCCGAGAAGAAGTTGATAGATTTGGAGACTGTGACACCACTGTACGAGAACCTGACTGATTCGATTCAGATCCATGAGGCAACAGCTCCGACACCGCTCCCTGCGGTGCCACCAGGCAAGCCGCTCATTCTCGAAGGTCCTCATCAGGAACGGTATCGGATCAGTCTGAAGAAGCCGGGTCGGAAGGGTGGAAGCAGTCGCTCAAACAGTGCAGTGTCGAACAGTTACTACGATTGCATCAAGCCAATTCCGGCACCCAGACATCGGAAGTACGCCTCCACCAACTCGCTCGTTTCAAAGACACACGCCGCAAGTGGACACGGGTTGAAAGCGTACGGTGGTGGCAGTAGCAGCCGGCTGGATCCGATCTACATGAACCTTCCGTTCGGCAATCGTCAGGGACACGAATCGTCGCTCCGGCTACACTCGGACACGGAATCGGGCTCGGAGGGTCACCGGGGCATCAACGATGTAAGTATTGCTGTGTTGCCACTAACATTGTGTAGCTTGCCCAACTAACCCTAACCCGTTTGTGTCCGGTCTCCCCAGTACCCAGTGGCACACGATAACCACTATCTGGAGATAACGCAGCACCAGACGCGGATAGTGATCCCGAGGGAACTGTTCCCGGTGGACAGCCGTGAGCAGCAGGCCAAGATTAACCAGCTGCTCCGCAAGAGCGGTGCACCGCCCGTACCACCCGCCCTACTGGCCGCTTCTTCGCCCAGCACCGCCACCCCTTCATCGTCATCCTCCAGCAGCACGAACAGCCGGCGCCACATCAAGCTGCCGCTCCAGAAACATCATAGCTTTAATTTCCAGTCGTCGCAAACGGTCGAGGCTACGGTGCGCGATCTCAAGATCAAGTCGCACTCGATCAGCTCGAAAACGTTGCGCGACTACCGTGGCAGCGTGAGTCAGCGCGGCCAGAGCAATGGCAACGGGGCCGGCAGTAGCAACACACTGAACCATCACCATCATCACTCCCATCATACCGGAATGCTTCAGGAGAACGATAGCGAGAACGAGTACTACGACCAACAGGAACACGAGCAGCAACAGCAACAGCAACAACAGCAGCAGCATCGCCATCGTGCGGCGTCACACTTTCCGTACGACACTAGCACCGTAGCCTTTAAACCCATAACTCCCGTGCCAACGAGTACTACAGCAATAATAACTACCACTAACAGAAAGTCGGTTAATATGTGTAATAATGACAAATTTGCAATCAAATAAAACAACAAAAACCATCACCATCTTCTCTGGACTTCAAAATGGCCTCCCGTTTGGTTTCGGTTTTGTTTTGTGTTTTGTGTGCGTACTAACGATTGCTTACTAATGTACTAAACCGCTTGCTTACTTACTGCTAAAGGAGATTCCCTACATCAACACACGGGGCAACGGTAAAGGTAAGTAAGTGTGTGGACAGCAGGATGTGTGTCTCGTTTTTTTGTCGCTCTCACATCAAACGCTTCGGGTGGTTGTTTTGTTTCATGCGCAACACGATACAAACAATTGCAGAATAAAAATTGTAATTTTAGCCAACACTGACCTGACTGACTCTGACCACTGTGCCCAAAAAACCAAATGCGAGTGTGATTGATTGATGTTTTAACTAAACTTCTGTGTCTCGACATCCTTTCTTTCCCGTTTTAGGCGAACGATACGATCACAGCCAAAAGCAATACGTACATTTTTTAAAGGCGTGTGCTGCACATAGTAATTTTAAACCGTTTTAAACTAAGTAAAACAAACAAACAAATCAAATCAAATCGTTTTTAACCTTCGCGGCAGCGTTAGATTCAAGCCCAAACGTTAAACGTTATATGGCAAGCAGTATAGATTGATAAGTAATTTTGTTTACTATTTGTTGTTGTTGCAAAACGATAAAGCAGACACCGCACCCAGGACAGTGAGCGCAGGGCAAAACATTGGCGGAACGTTGGTCTGTAACGAACGAACATTGGTTACCGCACAGTCGCAACACCCAGTGCTGCCGATGAATAAAGTTGACAATTTTTATTTTGCAATATATACAAAACAAACGAAGCGAAACGGCGCCTTCAAAAAACGAAACCAATTAAAGCACTAAGCCAGGATACTTACTGATACGATGACGTAGAAGATTTGATCTTTTGTTGTGGTAAGTATTACAGGGTAAAGAATCCTTTCATGCGGCATTTGTACGTCGTTGCTTTAGTATGTACTGAATGATGATCATGTTGTTACTACATCTACTACTATTACTACCACTGCGTTGCGTTTATGGTACCGAGTTGAGTACGCTCGCGCTGTCAGACGTTTGCTGCCGTAACACTAACCGAATGCCGATGAGTGTCTTGTTATGAGTGTTGCATTCCATTGTCTGATGCACCCGCCGCACACATTTACACGCGTCGTTTCCGTTCTACAAATATGCCGATCAAATGCATCCCTTCATCCACAGGACGGTATCGTTTATCCGGAGGACGTCATCTATGCCGATCTGGAGGAGAACAACTACGGTCCGATCAACTACAAGGCTGCTTCGATCTACAATATGATGAAGTTTAAGCGAAACAACGAATGAAAAGAACGAGACAGAGAGAGAGAGAGAGAGCAATAGCGTCTACTGCTACTATGATTGCTGCTTCATTTTATACCAACAAACACACGCACACATACACACTGCTGGTTTTGTAATCAATGTTGTTTCAATACTATTTTTATACACAAGAATGTTGCTTCTACCGTTTTTGTGTCTGCCTAGAGCTTGCTGTTACGACTGCTTTCTTTCCTCCATTATTCACTGAATAAAACATGTGACATAGTTAAGCGTCTTTAACGTTTTATACAAAACAAAAGAGTCTTTGTTTGATTACTGTTGTGTTAGAAACTCGATTTTGATGCTTGCCATATGGCTGTAGAACTTTGTTTATTCGAACGTGTGCGATGACAATTCAATTTGCCTTCTTCTAATGACTTCTAATGCACTGCGCCGAGTCCTTTAGCCGAGGGACACTTGTTCTTTTGTACCGTATTCTGGGCCGGGACACACTTGTTCAATTACTTTCCCACTTTCCCAACGTGCGTCCCATTTCCCCGAGGGAAAACACCAGATACGATCAATCTCCTTCCCGCGTGACGTTGAGGCTGAGTGGCTGGCTCGCTGCTGATAGAGTTGTAATGGGAAAAGTGTGCCTTCAGCTCGGCTATCGAGCGGAGGAGGGTTCTAGGATCTGTTTAGAGGCGTTAGAGTACATTACCACAATTGCAGATTTGTTGTTGTTACAAAGCAGAAGGCCCGGACACTTAATTGAAACGACAGGAGTAAAGTGATGCTGACTTGTACTTGTATTGGGGATTGGCTGCGTGGTGATGATGATATCTGGCACTCGACTATTTTTATGAGTCTATTAGGGTCGATGGGTTTCTGGCTTTTTGGAGGTGTAATGAGATTAGCATGCTTTAAGCTACCGCACTTATGGGAAATTTGCATCAAAACAAGTTATTATCAACCTGGTGGCAATCGTCTATTCGTTGGAGATTCGTTTGACAAATGAGAATGATTTGCTTCTGTGTTTTTGTTTAGTTTAAGAGCAATCTCTTGTTGCTTCATTCCCTTTAATAATTTCTCTTCTTACTACCTTTATTTACTCATTTCTTCCTATTCCCCTTTTAGTTTTCTGACTTAATTTGTATTTTATTAATTTAAATACACATTTTCTGTTTTGTGAACTTGTTTTTCCGATGTTTCAGGATGTATTTTTTCTGAGTTTTCTGTTTAAAGCTGAAGCCTTTTGCAAGGAAATTGAATTCACTGCTGCAAAATGGCACAAAAAATTGAACTAATGTTTGCTGAAGCCCTTGGTTTTCCCGTGCCTCATCGCGAACGACGAACACGACGAGAAGTATCCAATTGCTGGCGGGTTTTTGAGCACGGCCCGCGTCAAGTGCGTCCTTTTATACTACCGACGTGGCGTTAGTGGCCGACCATCGCGCATCCTGAACCACAGGGCTGACATTTCTTACGGCGCAGTGACATTTGTCCTCGCAGTCAACCAGTCCGCCCGCCCCGTTTTTCTTAACGGCTCAGTGACAATGCTATATATTGCAATAGGTCGGAGTCTCGGGAGATTTCTCCCGGGGGATTCGCGTCCGGGCAAAAAGAGCAGTGTCGTCTTATTATGCACCATATGTTCACGTTTTTTTGGGCAAGTTTTCAGCGGATTCGGAGATACAGTGTCTGGTTCAAAGGGACGGGCAGTGGAAGAATCTACTTCAAGGACCAGGACTTGATGGCGGAAATGTCGTGGAGATTTCGGATAGTCCATAAAGTGACCAATGTTCGAGAGCGAATCTCAATAATGGATAGGCAATCGATAGGCAATTTATTAACCCTAGCACTTAAGGAAGGATTGTGAGGAAGGACATCAGGAAACGCTTTACGGTTTCGATCAGTGTGAGCAATAAATTCTTGGAGATCAACCATATCGAATCACACTTTGAGTGTAGGGAGTTTAATTTTTGAAATCTGAGTTTTATTGGAAACTTTACTTCATTGCTTGTAGTTTAGAAATTCTATATATGATGCGAATTAAAGGAATTTAAATCATGGCTAAACTCGAGCTACTCTACTCCAACCCATGACAAATTGTATCTCCGTGACGAAAAGTCAGTTCCATGTTGCCAAGTTAGCACCGTCACCACCGACCGATAATAAATGTGTATTATCATCCAAAAATAATTGGAAAGGAATTGCAGTTGGATTAGTGAGACGTTTGCACCATCCTAAACCACCAGCACATCAAATCTCGCACTCATAAGCAACCCTCCGATGGTTTGGCCCTCTTGCACCACATTTACATCGCTGTGGATAATATTTTGTGATATTTTGATCCCTGCCAAAGGGCGTCTGTGGCTCAACAAAGCGGCATCCCTTCCGACAGCCACGAATGATACATTAATCTTGCCGAGGTGACCTTCGCACTTCTCACCCGCACTCGCCGGAATACGGATGCTTTCTGTGGTAAGGTTAATGTAGAATTATTCACGCAAAGCGGCATAACGCCAAAACAAGAGAAATGTTTTGGCCGAGCACGTGCCTGAGGCTTTCCGGACCGTTTCCGGGGTGTAGATGGCAAGCGTTGGCATTGGGTGGGAAGGAGCGCAGAAGATGAATAGGAAGTTTCCCGTTGTCGAAGTTACTGTTTCCTGACAGTTCCTTTTTTGCAACGTCGGCTTTCGACACCACATCCGATCGGTGATGCTGCGCGACATTAGCAATGGTGCTGAGCTGTCGAATGATCGGGATTGGTTTGACGTGGAACCTTTGGAAGTTTTTGAGGAGTTCATGTAACGCAAACTTGTAGAAGTTTTTGTTATAACTGTCTGAAGTCTTGAATAAATATTCCTTAGAATTTAAAAATATAATTGAGGACTTCAATCAAAAAATTCTTTCTTACTTTAGTATTGGAAACTGATTGACTGTCGGCATTTCATTTGAATTTGGAAATCATTTACATATTTTGTTGCACTACCTTGGTCTTATGATGAAGAAACTGTTAATTAATTGACTGTTTATTATTTTGTACCACTTAAAAGCCTACAAATTGTAGATATTATCTTCAGACTGTATCATAAATCACAGCACTGCATGGAACACAGCATAAGAAGCGTGAATATGTATGTTTTCAACCAATTGCTTATGCTAGGAAGTAGGCGTGGCTAACATTTACCAAAGGAAGTGCTTTTAGCTCCCGCCACAAGAGGGCGCTGTTTGAGAATGTAAATAAGGGTTGTTCCAAACGAAAGGGAATCGTTTTGTCTAACGGATTTGAACGGAAAAAACACAAATAAATAATTAATTCTATCAACTGTAAAATGAAAATACTTAATAAGTCTTAAAACTATTGAAAGGTGCATAAAGTAACTCAAACGAATAACACAAACTGCATGAAATTAGCATCATTAAACGTTTGCGTTAGCATTCTAATTAATCCACGACATCTAACGGAACATTCAAGGCAGTGTTCTCACTATAACTCATGCAAAGAATGTAATTAAATTGAAATCAATCTCCTGCAACCTTATAAGCGCTACCGCAAGGAAGCATACCGGCTCCATACTCTCCGACTGATCTTGAGGTGACTAATTAATTCAATCGTATTCTCAGTCGCGACACCGAGTTCCCGAACATTGATCGTTTTAGAATACATTTAAATTGTTCGCCCTCTCTTGCCCATCCACCCCGTCCCACCTCTCTCCACTGCAACTACGAATATCGCACGAATTTGTACGGCCGGATTAGTAAAAGTCAAGCTACCCCGGCATGACCTTGTCTCGTCTTAGCAGCCCGGTGTAAGATTCGTGCCAACGGTCTCTCGGTCGGTTTGGACCCAAAACCGGCCGAGAAGTTTTAGAAACCTGTTTTAATCAGTTGCATAACCTACGCGCCGTAGACCCCGGACGTACGTTGGCATCGAGCAGGGAGAACTCGGCGGTTCAGTGTGATCTTAACGCTGTCTCCTGTCGGTTGGGAGCTAATTGACGTGATCGTAACCGTGCTCGAGGCTTGTCAGTGGGTGGTGTTGTTTACGTTTTGTTGTCTGCGGTCCGTCAAATAATGCAGGAAGGTGTAGCGACGGATAGTGTTGCGTTGGAGGCGCTCGAAAAGTTGGGTCCTCGGGAGAAATGGCGTATTGTGAAGAATATCGCAGTGCTGGGGATCGCGTTCATGATACACTTTACGGCATTTCATGGGACGTCCAATCTTCAGAGCTCGCTGCACAGTGATGGGTCGTTGGGAGCGTACACGTTAGCCTGTATCTATGGATCGTTGATTGTGTCCAACCTGTTCCTGCCGGTGTTGGTGATACGGTGCGCATGAAGTGAAGATCCCGGGGGGTTTTGAAGTGAAGTCATTTTGATAGGAATTTTCCGTTCTTCACAGGCTACTGGGATGCAAGTGGACGATCGTGGTGTCCTTCGTCGCCTACATGCCCTACATTGGGGCCCAGTTTTATCCCTCATTTGCCACGCTTATACCGAGCGGTCTGGCCGTAGGTTTCGGCGGTGGACCACTCTGGTGTGCCAAGTGTACCTACCTCTCGATCATAGCGGAAGCGTTCAGTATCGCCACTCGACGTAAAGTTCGTACCGAATACTTGATCGTGAAGTTCTTCAGTCTGTTTTTCGTGTTCTACCAGCTGGCGCAAGTGCTGGGTAATCTGATATCGTTCACCGGTATGTACGCTCGTTCCCTCCGTGATTGCCTTGAGCCAAATCTGTGCACCGAATAAATCCCGCTCTCTTTTGTCCTACAGTGCTTTCCTACGGGGAGGTTGAATCAGCGGTGAATGGAACGGCGATTGAATCGAGCGTTAACATATCGGTCACCTGTGGAGCGAACTATGCTGCACCGATTCACCAGGAGGCGCAAACTGCAATCGACCTGAAAAGACCCGAACCGGAACAGGTGAACCGGCTGACCGGTATCTTTTTGGCGTGCATGGTGGCGGCCTCTGTTTCGGTCGCTCTAGGTGTTGATTCCCTTAAAAGGTAGGGACATTCTCTGGTACGATTTGTTTGACATCAATGTTCAGTAAATCCCTTTACCTGTCGATTATAGGTACAATATGGTACGAAAAAGCCCTGGAAATAGAATATCCGGTATGAACACTCTCGTCATCACCTTGCGGCAGCTTAGTCACAAGTATCAGCTACTACTCCTTCCCATTATATCGTTTATCGGTATTGAACAGGCGTTTATTACGGCTGACTTTACAAAGGTAGCAACCAGCAACACATCAACATCTTACCCCCAACAGTCAATAATAATGGCACGATCTCGCAATCTTCGTTTCGTTGCAGTCGTTTGTGGCCTGCGGACTCGGCATCAGCTACATCGGTTACGCGATGATAAGCTTCGGGCTGGCGAATACGCTCGCTGCCGCCTGCACACCGTACGTCACGAAACATCTGGGCCGTAGGTTGCTCATTCTAGTGACGTACGTTTTCCACGCTGCCCTAATCGTGTTCATGCTGCTCTGGACTCCGACGAACGAGTACTACAAGTATTCGATAATCGTCGCCTGTTGGGGCTTGGCCGATGGAGTCTGGTTGATTCAAATTAATTGTACGGAAGGCGACTGTTTGAAATGGTTTTCAGATAGGGGAGTTCGTTTATTGGAGTATTGTTCCCTCATCTCGTTACAGCTCTCAGTGGCATTCTGTTCCCGGGCAATGAAGAGGCTGCGTTCAGCAATTTCCGATTATGGGAAGCGTGCGGTTCCGTCATAATGTACTCAGCCAGTTCGTTTTTCCCAACCTTCCACAAGCTGCTGTTCGTGCTGGGAATGATGACCGTGGGAACAATCGGGTAAGAATGAAAAACGCAAGAAAAGTTTTCCAATTTATAGAAAACATTCTTCCTTTACTTACAGGTACGGGATGATAGAGCTTATGGAGTACCGAGCGAAGCGAATAGATCCGGAAAAGAACTTTGAAGTCGTTAGTCAAGAGCCACATGACAGTTAAGGTAGTGAAGCAGTATTAATATGTTACGAAATTATATTGCCTTTTCTCAAAATTGTTCCTCTTTTTCGCTTTAGAACGTGCTAAAAGTAATAAAATATTGTTTAGATATCAAATAAAACAAGATGCGTGATTTGAATAACATTTGGCTGCGTACGTTTGTGACGGATGCAGCCAACTCGTTTGAATGTTGATGGATGCAGCCGTTTGCTATAAAATAAGTTGAGTTCAAATTTTGTGATGCATTTTTGAAGAATTTCTTTGTTTCTTGAGTTCCTTAACATGAGTTTTTTAAATTGCGATAATAGTTTCGGACACGTAATTCCATCAAATGTGCATGTGCAACCAAACAACTATCTCACAAGAATTTTACAAAATGTTGCATTGCAAAATGTATTTTTCATAGTTGTGTGTGTTTTTTTTTTGTTTTTACTTATTTACTCTCGGTTTACAGGGTTTACCTTAAATATTACATTATAACGCTCGACTTGATATGACGACCCGCCCAATGACTGTTGTTATTGTGTGTGTGTGTTTGTTTTTGTATGTTTTTTTTACACGGATTACACTGCCCGCCTCTCGTTACCTTGACAACACGACACGACGGATAATAATGAGCTGTATATCTTGCCAACTCTCTCTCTTTCGTTCTTTGATTTGTGTGATTTGTGGTGTGTGCCTCTGGGGGATTTAGCTTGTTCCTTTATTTCAATCTTTTTTGCAATAGAATTAAATGCATCGGCTTTGTTTATACGCTTCCTTCGTTCATTTAATCTTTCGGATGTGATGTCTTTTTAAATTGTTAATAATGTTCTGCTCGCTTGCTGTGTGTTTGTGTAATTCACATCTTAATATTATAAGGTGCTTATAGCTTTGTCTCTCGTTCTATGGTGTGCTGTTTGTTTGTTTGTTTGCCTGTGTTGTTTGCTGCTTCTTTGTGGAGTTCGTTCCTTTATTCTATTTGACACATTTGTTTGTTTTGTTTTTCCTACCAACAGATATAGATTCTTCACGTTGCATGAGTTTGCAGGGACAAACGTTAATTTTCAACATAAATCCATACATCTATACTTTCGTCTCTGAGTTCATCGTGTGTGATACATTTCCTGCGCTCTGGCTGTTTTACAATAAACACTGCTTGCTGACTATATAAACCTCTCTCTGTCTATCTCTCTCTCTCTCTATCTCTCTGTGTTTTAACAAAAAAGCTTGCTGGCATAAAATAATACGCACATGTAGGTGATGAGGAGGAGCTGGCTGCTGTTTAGTGGTTTAGAAAACAAGTTACAAAATGTTCTGCAATCTTTTGGATTAGGCGTTGCTGCTGTGTTCGGTTTTATTTGTGGTGCAATTTGTCTGCTTTTTTAATACAACTATTACACACACATGGTAATGATAGCTTTGACGTATTCCTGTAATTGATCATGTCTGATGCTGTCTACGTATGAGTTAAAGAAGGATCGTGATTTGTGTTTCTTACGGGTCCGGCGAATGGTTTCAGTGGAGGATGCAATGGTTTGCCTAGTTCATTCTTGTGTCTGTGTGCTGGTTGTCTTACTATAAAGATTAGGAACTTTGGTTTCACGAGTTCACACAAGATGCGAAGCAATTATACGAATAAATGAAAGCTACCTTGCTAACCGAAACCTATTTTGACAGGGTGGTTTTGAGGGTCTCTATTGAAAACTATACGGAGGGCAAGCAAAAGAGAATAAGGGAGACGAGTCTGTTTGCCTCTCTGAAGATTTAAACAAGTCTTTTTTTATCCCCATTACTTTCGTTCCGAAGCAAAGCTACCGTTTGTCAGGGTGAGGGGTCGTCGACAAGAAAGAAACAAACGGAAAAAACAATTCTTTCCTCCACAAATCTCCACAATTACATCGTACATCCTCTAGTATCATGCTACGTATCCTACATATGTATACATATTCAATATCGGAATGGCACCTTACGTTATATGGCTATGGTTTCGCGATCGGAGTCGCGTTCGTATCCCACATCATCTGTCTGTCGTCCGCGTAAGTTGTTGACGGTTTAAGTATTTTCCATCTTGAAGCTCTTGGACATCATCCGCACGGTGTTCTTGAGCGCTTGGCGTTTGTTGCAGAACCAGATGCGTATAACTTCCCGCTCGTAACCGAGCTGATGGGCTAGGCCGGTGATTTCAGTTCCTAAAAATAAAGTGACGTTTAGTTGCACTGTTGGAGAAGGTATGACGATGGCCTTTTCGTGACCTACCGGAAGGATGTGTGTTCCGTTCAAAGTGACCGTTCAGCAGTTCGAGCGCTTGCGGCGTAAAGGATGTCCTTCGTTTCCGCTTCTTGGACGGTTCCACACCGATAAAGTCTGGCACATGGTTTTGGCCCGATTTGTACCTAGACGAATGACTGAACGGGTTTTACAATCGGGAAGGCGAATGGCGATATTCAACAATCAAAAACGGGAAGGGAGAAATAAAAAGAAGAAAAAAGCGTGCATTAAAAGGGGTGAATGAATGGTCTCGGTAGTTCCAAGGTGCACAACGTGTACTTTGAGTGCAATCGCAACACTACCAACTCGCTACTAAACTCGGTGCCATACGTTGTCTTACCTTTCTTCCGCTTCCTTCATCCAGCGCTCGAGCACGGGTTTGATTTTTTGTGCGCTTTTGGGAGTAATGTCTAACTTTTCAAACCTGCCCCCGTCGGATGGTTGTTTAATATGAGATGTGTGTGAGTGTGTGTGTGTTTGTGTGTGTGAAGAGAAAAGAAGGAAAATAAGAGTAAAAACAAGATGTAAATATAGATAACGAAATTGAAGTAGTAAATCAAACGAAACAATAACCATAAACCGTACAAACATTGTATATAACCCTAGTGAAAATACTCTAAAGCCAATCAAGAATCAAGAAAGTGGAGCAAACAGGTGAACGGGAAAGATGATAAGGAAGAGCAAGAGAGGGACTTTTGAGCAGTGGAAGAAAAGGTACAAAAGATTGCCAGGACATTGATCAAAATTTGCAAAAAAGTATTTGCCTGTTTTGTTACTGGTGTAAGTGAATTGAAACAAAACGTTAAGTAAACCAAGCAATACACAAAAATAAGCTAACATAGGATATTAACAAAACAAATAAATAATAGCAAAAGAAAAACGAAACAATGTACTGGCCAATCAAAAACAATCAAAATAATTTGAAACAATTAAAGTAAAAAAGGAAATTAAAGAGGAAACAGCTTACCTTTGATTAGAAAGTACGCATACGAAGGTAAATATTTCAAGAGCTTACTTAAAGCTTAAAACAGCTACTAAATACTACTTCTACTTCTAAGCAAAAAACAGACTCGAAGAATGAAATTGTGTTGCAGTGAGAAAGAGAGAGAGAGAGCGAGTTTGTTTTCCGATTTCATTTTCTTGTTCATTCCGAATTGCTTAACAACCCCAGAAGGACAGTGTTCTCGATTGACGATTGATGGTCTAAAATTAAACCCCATTGTGTCGGTTTGATTTACGCTCATTAAAATGTTAATGGTTTTTAATTTCCTTCGTTTAAACCGAGCTGGAATGCTGGGGCCCCAGGCTCAATTGGGAATTGGGTAAAAGGGTCTCCTGCATCTCTTATCTTAACAGGGTTTGTGTTGTGTGTTAGTGTGTTTCGATTAATTGATAGCTAACATGCTTAACTACATCTACAAAATGGTCGCACGAGACCGTGTTGGAAACGAAAGTCAATTGAACGGAAGAAAAGTGGGTTAACAGTAAGGTGCAAGTGTAATGCGTACAAGAAAGGAAACAAAAACCTAAGGTACTAGACAACACAATAATGCTACCAGTAGTTGATATCTCAATTCATACATACATTTGCTGCTGCTGCGATGAAAGTTGCGCTGCACAATACATCTGGGCGGCGAGTGCGCTGGTTTTGCGTGTACGTGTGTGATTATGGATGTGTGTACGTGTGTGTGTGTATGTATGTTTGTTCGGAGCGCAGTCGGAGCATTGTTGTTGTTGTGGGCAGGATATGGTAACATCACGTTTTGTTTGATTGTGTGTATTTTTGATGTAGCAAAACCCATAAACGTAAGGAAAACCCAAGAAAAAGGAAGAAACAATGGAAAGAAGAAACAAACGATAAGTACATTGAACGGAAACAGTAGTGCGTTGCCAAGAGCCAGGGAGGCCTGTTTACTGTCTGATCTTTGTCCGAACGCAATGTCCTGGCAACGACGCGTGTATGTCAAACCGTCATTTGTGACTTCGGGTTTGGTTATCAGGGGAAGTTAATTTAGAATGGAACTAATTCATACATACATTTGCTGCTGCTGCGATGAAAGTTGCGCTGCACAATACATCTGGGCGGCGAGTGCGCTGGTTTTGCGTGTACGTGTGTGATTATGGATGTGTGTACGTGTGTGTGTGTATGTATGTTTGTTCGGAGCGCAGTCGGAGCATTGTTGTTGTTGTGGGCAGGATATGGTAACATCACGTTTTGTTTGATTGTGTGTATTTTTGATGTAGCAAAACCCATAAACGTAAGGAAAACCCAAGAAAAAGGAAGAAACAATGGAAAGAAGAAACAAACGATAAGTACATTGAACGGAAACAGTAGTGCGTTGCCAAGAGCCAGGAAGGCCTGTTTACTGTCTGATCTTTGTCCGAACGCAATGTCCTGGCAACGACGCGTGTATGTTAAACCGTCATTTGTGACTTCGGGTTTGGTTATCAGGGGAAGTTAATTTAGAATGGAACTGGAAGCGTTTGTGTCTTAATTTATCTTGTCTTGAACAAGCGTTCAATTTGCTATAAAGTTTCTTACATCTTTTATGTTCAAAAGTTCCTAATTTCAGCTTTTATTATTCAACTAAATTATGACTCTCGACTTGTTGACTTCAAATTAATGCGATAGAACAGTGAATTACCTGCAGATGGCACTCTGGCTGTAAGCGGGTCCCTCGGTAACTGACAGCGCTTGGCCGACCTGGGTTTGTGTGAGTCCGAGCGACAGTCGCCGCAGTTTGAACGCCTTGGCGAACTCCTTGATGTCGTCCAGATCGATACCGTCCACCACGTTGCAATTAGTTTGATTGATTGTTAACTCATCTGCCGGCCGCACGATAGCGGGAGTAGTCGAGAGAGAGAGAGAGAAAGAGAGGGAGAGAGAGATAGAGTGAGAGGGAGAGAAAGAAAATTAAACCAATATAGCAGTTGGACTTGGAACGGCTCGATGTGGAGGCTGCTGTGAACTGGGGCAACAAGACGGGCCCGAGCCAGATATTATTATTGAACTCGCGTTATTGGCAAGATGGTCAGGCAGGAAGCACAGACCTCCTCCTCATCTACCCATCACATAACAATGACCAGTTAATGTCAACAGCAACGCGTTGCCTTCCCAAGCGACGGTGTGATGGTGGCCACCGAAACAACAAATGTTCTACAATCATGTATAATGCAAAAGACGCTCGGCGGTGTGTGTGTGTCGACCGCCTCCCGTAAGTACCAGGAACGCGACTAATAAAGCACATTAAGGGAAATGTTTAGCGTAAATTAAGCGTTAATAAAGAATGTCAAATTAATTGACTCGAAGAAGAACCGGCTACTACGGGAGCTAGCTCACTGGCTGGCCCTGGGCGGAAAGGAAAGAATAACCGATGCTGAACTGTGAAGAATTGAACACGGAATGACATATGTTTTGGTCGGGCTCGCCTGGGCGGTGCATGAGGGTATCTGGGCACGGTTTTCTGGCTCTCGCTTTGTACTAAATCTTTCACTTAATGCTCAACTCAACCAACCGAATGAAGTAATGTGGTGTGGATTCCAGGCAATAATGAGAGAACCGATCGAGATTGACTCGAAATCGTGGCGTAAAAACATTCAATTTCATGACGTCGGTCCACGCCGTCTGATTATGATTGATTGAGAACAGATACAGGCGAATACCGCCCAATTGAGCGTCGCCCAACCACATGTTAAGCAATAAAACAGTTCTGGGAGCATATAGCAGATAGTGACAGCAAAAATCAGAAGAACTAAACCTTTGGCTTACTTGGATGCTCTTCCAGAAACTCGTGGTTCGAGGCGTCATCGTCGTCATCGTCGCTGTGCGATAATCTGCCGGCGGATCCAGCAGGACTCAGTTTGGGTGGTGGCGTGCTGGTTGCACTGTGATGTGGTCGCTTCTGCAGCTGATGCACTGCCGTACTGCTGCCGCTACTGCCAACATTGGATGGTTTGTCCAGCTCTAGTTCGTCCACCGATGGTGCTCGGTGATGCTGTTGCTGCTGCTGCTGCTGCTGATGTTGCTCTATCAACTCCAGATCGCAGGACCCGGGTCTACCGGTCGATCCTGGCGCAGATGGTCCAGAGGAGGAGTGATGATGGAGCGGTGAGACGGACGAGTGGGGATGGGTAGACGATTGTTCCTTGGGTAGAGCTAGGCCGGAACTGGAGGATCCGGCAGGCGATAGCTTCGATTTGGATGTGATCAGATCACTGCCACTCGGTAGACCAAGTCTGATAAGAAATTCCGCACACGTTAGCGATGAAGCTGAGGGAAGCTTAGCCTGAAAAGCACACATACCTGTTGATTGCACTGTCCGATGGAGACCGAGGACTCGTTGCACTGATGGTACTGCCGTGGACGTTCACCTGCAGATGTCCGTTGCTAGAATGGCCACTACTGCTGCTCGGAGTGGTACAGTTTAAGGTGGCCGGTGGGGAAAGGGTACGCTTCAGTGGCATCGATTTCTCGTAAGGTGAGGACGAACAGGACGCATAGCTTGCCGGCCGGCTGAGCGTAGACACGGGCGGTGAAGACGTGGCCAGTGAGATCCGCTTCGGAGAGTCACCGGATTGGAGCTTCGTCCGATGAATGTCGGGTGTCATGCGTCCGCCAGTCGCATGGCCCAGGGAGTTAGAGGCATTGGAGGACGACAAAGAGTGACCGGACAGTCGGTGGGTATCGTGCACCGAGGGTAAACAGCTTGAGGCAGCGCCCGATGTGGCCGATGAAGACGAGGTGGAGTTTGGCTTAAACTTCACATCTCCCAGGTGATGGTGATGATGGTGGTGATGGTTGGCGTAGTGCTGCAAACCTTTGGGGGAATGTTGTTGCGATTGCTGCAGCGAATGTCCTCCAGCCGATGCGAGCAATTGCGTCGAAAGCAACCCAGAGCTGGAGGATCCCGTTGCATCTCGGGGTGTCGCGAATAGTCCACCACTGGCGGCCGCAGCTGCAGCGGCCGCCTGGGCCGCCTGTGAGCTAAGCGTTTCGCTGAGGGAATTGTTAAAGTTCAACGACTGCAGCAACGCCTCACTGCTCATGTTCGATATCACCTGCTGTCCGACCGGGATCGTGAGGATCGTTTGCGTAGCAATTCCTGGCAAAGGCAGAAGTTAACAGACGCTTTCTTTTACTAAAATGGTCTCACATTTCTGGAGCTCCTAAAAACTTACCTTGAGACGTCGGTATGAGCAACTGGGCACCTTGGATTCCTTGCATAATTTGTCCCGACGCCAACAGCAGCTGTGGCATCTGAGGTGCGGCCGCAGCAATTGGTGCCGCCGGCCCTAACCCCAATACCTGCGGGCTGTGATTTTGACCCGACAGGCTGAGGTTGAGTGGCGAATTCCCCAGCAAAGGGGACGTCGGCAGTCCCAGGCTCGGCCCTAACACGCTCGCCCCCGTTAGCTGTGCTAGACTTTGCAGCTTCTGTAGATTTAACATGTCTTGCACTAGGGAAAGCAAAAAAAAACAACATGCCCGCGAGAGGTGTGTCAGCTTGACCTTTGCTCCAATTTTGCTGCAGAAAGGGGAGATGGCGTTCGATATGTACTCACTAGTTCCATTAAGGTGTACTTGGGCGGCAGCGACGGCAGCGGCGGCGGCGGCTGCTGTCGTCGAGGTCGCGCTCGGACCGGTGGGCATCGACAGGGGCGACATCTTGTCCTGGGCGGTACGCAGGATTCCGGTCGGTTTGTTGCTGCTGTTACTGCACCGGCCGTCTAGCTCGGTTGAGGTCGGGTTCAGGAATGGACTGTTCGACCGACTACAGTGATCACTTCGTCTTCTATTCTGTGAAAGAGAAATTGGAGGAAAAACATTAAATTAAACTTCTAAAAAGTTCTTCGGTAAATTATTTCTTAATTTTTAGCAAAAATATTTAGTCACGCCTTCATCCGCGCAAGTCACAAATCAGAGACATGTGTCAAGTGCCAGTGCAGCTTTTTTTTCTCTCGCTCGCCACGTATTAGTGTACATTATGTGCAATTGTGGAATGTTCGGAAAAATACGAAATTCTACATCGAATTTGCTTTGGACTTTGATGTATTGCAATTTATTAGAGTCTTTAGATATATACGAATGAAGAAGCCCAGCTTCTT
>KZ062232.1:170612-189293 GCA_002091835.1 Anopheles maculatus
TCTTCTGGACGAGAATGAATAGACCGTTCCCGAAATTCGACGCACAAACATACGAAAAAAAGCTCTCGCACGGTATTAGGCACGTTTTTGGCTCGGTGTGTGTGAGTGGCAGGGAGTGTTGGGAGAAAGCGCTTTTTTATTGCAATTTTCTTACCCTTTCACCTCGCTCCCCGTTTTGTGCTGGAGATGCATTTTCCGGCGGTGCGTGTGTGCGTACCATCATGTACGTCGTGGGAATGTATTTTTCTAGCAGCACACGAGAGCGAGCAAGCAATAATCACTAACATACACATCTGGGGCCACATCACCGCCTCTCCTCCTTTCTACCCTTTTTGTCACCTTATCCTTGCCTTAGAGAGGCAATCGTTTGTTTTTTTTTTGGAGCACGATTTTAGGCAGTCCTGCAGACTCTCTCGCTTTCTCTGTCCTGTGGCTGTGTATCGTTCGAGAGGGTGATTTTTCCAAGTGGCCGTTTGCATTTGAACCTCCTCTCCCCTTCCTTTGCACCCTCCTATCCCCCCCCACCCCACCCTCTTTCCCATACACATTAACAATAACGGAAAGCAATTCCGTGGCTTTTCCGCTTTTTTCCGAAACCGGTCGGGACCGAATCGGCAGAATGGTCGGGAAGAAAATAAAAATTAGAATTCTCGCAAACTCCGGAACGAACCATCCCTCCTCCCGAGTCGAGGAAAAAGCACATTTATATTTAAATAAATTTTTATATCGAAGGTGTATCCACCCAACTTCCCTGAAGTTGCCAGCAGTCGAACTGCGGCGAACACCGAAACTGAAGTTCTCGATTCGTGGGGGGTTTTTTCCTCCTTTTTTTGGAGTATCCTACATATGGAATGTGTTTTTCACCAACAGACCACGACTGGTGGGCGATATTGGGGGCGTTTTTTAAGTACCCAATGAGAAATGGCAGTCAGTAGCAAGAAAAAAAAAAAAACGCCGAGAAAATTAACGAACAAATGGTCATTTTCGTTACCGGATCTCCTTTCGCTCTCGGAATATTGGGGGAAGGTAGTTCGTTGCATACACTTGCCACGATTTTTTTTGCGCCCCCCTTTTGCTGAGATATAGAGTGTATTGGGACGCTTTCGAGATCGAAGCTGGACCAACTCATCCCCAATTTTCGTTCGTTCGTTCGTTGGAGTTTTGTAAGTATGATGGGTAGTAGAAGCGGCAGCAGTAGCTTAATGCTTTTTTATTTGACGTTTTCTCTACCGTTTCCTATACTCCCGGCAGGATTCGACTGCCGTATCCAGCACTCTGGGGACTGTTGTGTACTGAAATGGTTGGACCAGTGCACACACAGAGTGTGAGAAGCAAATACAGTTTGATTTAGCTTCCCGAACCATTAAAAAAAGCAAAACCCAGGGAACGGGGTGCTTGATTTCAGTTGCAGAGTTTCGCGAATTTGTGCAGAATTAGAGTGAGTTCGGGCCTGCCCACACCCTTCCAGCCGCGAATATTTTCATTTCCTGGCTGATCTCTTTCCGCCAAAAAGGGATGTAATTTTCGCGCTGACCATTCGCGACCGGATCGCCGGAGAGGACGACCACGCGAATGTCATTTTTGCGTAAGGAAAAGGGTGATGATCATCGGCCAATGCCGCCGCCGCCGCCGCCCCCAACTGCTCGCTACCGTGCCCTGGACAGGCACGATGCCTTTTTCGTAGCTGAAGCGTATGTGTGATGCATCAACGAGCGAGCAAGAGAGACAATGTGTGTGTGGCGATTCCGTTTATGGCGATTTTGGGATCGGTCCACGACCACGGCGCGCATGTATTTAGATTAATCTTCCATGGTGGTCACCCTACAGGGGTTGGTGGTGGAAAACGTTCACATTTTCGTGGTAGTTTTTCCTGTTTTCCCCCACGTGTGCTGCGCGCAAAGTTAAAAACACAAAACCGTATCAAAGTAAGTGCTGCTGCTGCAACGTTTGAGATACGTTATTCATTTTGCTTTCTGGTGCTTTTTTTATTATTTCCGCCCCCATACGTCTCTTTCTCCCCCTCCCACCTTTATCTATCGCGATTGCTGCTTAGGGTGATGTTCGGGTTCGGTTCCATCCAATGTGCCCGGCCCGCTTAAATGGCTTTTTCGCGAAAGTGTACGGAAGTGCCATCGATGAGGTTTTGTTTGTTGTTTTTTTTTTTGCAACGATGTGGCCCTCGGGAAAACTGATGCTGAAAGGGGGAGGGCGGGGGCGGGTGGACGAAAATAGATGATGCCGGAATGGAGTTTTGCACACGTTTTGGATTTAATTTTAATTACTACGCCATCGCGCGGATTGTATTCGCTGTATTCGGTTTTTGTTCCCCGGGCAGGACCAAAAGGCAGCGTTGGTCCCATTGTTGCCGAATGTCCTCGTAGGATTCCCTCCCCTCTTTCTCCTACCATCGAATGAATCTTTGTTCAATAGACAGTGGAAAAATTTGCGCTGCAGAAACACCGTCCCATGCCAATAAAATGCAAAAAGGAAAACGAAAAACAAACTACGAATTTGCGTTTTTTAGGTTCTCTCAGTTGATCTCCTATCCACAATCCACAGGAAAAGTTAGGATCTCTTGCAGAGCTGTGTGAGAGACCACCCCCCCCCCCCCCCCCCCCCCCTGTTAAATGTATTTGTGCAAATCAATGATTTACGTACGTGCGGGGAGTAAAAAAATGAATTCCCGATGACATTGCGCTGGCACATTTGGCACGTTTTTAGAACTAGTTTTCCCTGGCAAGCCAGCAGGTCCGCAAGTCACACAGGCCGTGTGCCGACAGTGACCATTAAAAGGTAGAGTAAATTAATTCGCTTTCATGGCGGATGGATTGTCTCTTAATGGATGGTACCCGTATGCACGAATATTAAGCAAATATGGATAGCTTTTAGGTCAGTTTTGGTGTGTATCTTGTAGAATCCGAAGCCAACGAGAGATTGTCCACCATTTCCAACTGCGAAAGAGATGAAAAATTGATCAACTTCGTAGAAATAACTAATTTCCCAGAAAAGCTCTTACAGCATAACTCTTGATAAGCCACTGCCACTATCCCTCACATATATTATCAACATCTACAATCCCGTGTACGCTTGTTTTGGTCCGCAATAAACCTAATGCACATCACATCTGGTCAGCGCACAATGGGTTTGTTATCGTCGGGTAAATGGTCGGGTTTTTATTTTCCACGAAATGTGGGAAAACGAAACCACAAACCCCGAACGGCCGGATTCGCCGGGCTCGCTAGATTCCACGCCCTGCACGCTTATAAAATGGACACGAGAGTCCCGGGGAAATCCGGAACAGCCCGGATGAACCTTGAGAGGAGGGCAAGGGCAATTCCAGAAGACTTGGCCGCGAAAGTTAAGTAAGCAATTCATTAGTGACCACCTACTTCTGTGTGCGGGTCAACTGCTTCCGGTGCCCGAACTTGGTCTTGACAAGTGATAGAGAGCGAGAGAGAGAGAATGAAAAATGCGCGTACACAGCGTACACAGCGTTGCGAAAACACGTGGACGGCAGCAGTAAAAAGTTGGGGAAAAAATTCGTCCGAAGTCGACGGAAAAACGACTCCGTCCCGCGCACGCTCTTCCCCGCTCTTCGCACCCTCCCACTGGTTGGGGTGGTAAAATAAATATGAACCATGCTTCGCCGAGATGACAAATCATATCGAAGCCGTTCTTCGGCTCGCTTACCGTCAGGCAGTCACACTTCGGGAGCATCATCATCATCGTCATCAGCATCCTTCGCAGTCGGTGGCCAGCAGCGCAACAGCGTGGTTATCGTTTTGTTTTCCTTCTCCTCCTCTGTTGTTGTTTTGTTTGTGTTTTATGCTCCACCAGCCATCCGTCTATTATCTCACCAGTGCGCGAACATAGCGGTGGAAGAACATCACACATACAGCGCGCATGCATGCACACATTTTCCAACCCTTTTCATCGTTCGCGCGCGCTACACTGCATGCGTTCGTACATTCTCCTGCATGCGTTTTTTTCCTTCTCTAGCTCACACACACACCCGAAAGATGGGGAGCTTTTGACATGTGTGTGCGTTTTTTTTTCCTGTTGTTGCTTCCGTTCCTTCTCGTTCGTGTGTTTTGGTTGTGGCGTTGTGTTTCGTTTTTTGCAATTTCTCCTCCATTTTTCTGGCCAGGCCATTTATGTACGCGACCCGAAAAACATGTGCTCGCGAGAACTTTTTCTTTGCCCCGTGTGTTTGTGGTGTGTGTGAGAGAGAAAAAGGCTAGCGCGAGTGAGCGAGTAAATAGCGGCAACCCCCTGTGCTGGATGCTGTGTTTGTCTCCGCGTACATAGCCGCGCGCTAGGGACGGCGTGGATGGCGAAAACTCGGAAAAGCGAACCACTACGCCGCGAAGGCGAAAACCGGAATCTGACGAATCAAGCTCCACGGAGGTGTGGGAGCGAAATGTGCGAACACGTTGAGAGTGCGGACGGCGCGCAGTGGGGGGAATGGGTAAACTGGGAGGCTGATAAAAAAGATTTCAATGCGCGGGATGTGACGAAACGGCGGTTTAGATTTTGGATTGGTTTTAAGGAAATTTTACAGTGAAATTGGTTTTAGAAAGCGGATGAAAAACAATTAAAATTCAACATAATTTTTTAATAAACTAGTATTTGAATACGGGTTTGATTTAGTTTTAATTTAGCGCTGATGAAATGGGATTTCACAACAAAACCTAGAAACGTTTTAAAGATGTATGAAACAACTTTAAATTGGGCTTAATTGGACTTTCAAAAATAACAAATATATGTCATAGAAATGTACTCTCTAAACTCTCTAGTAACAAGCTCGAAGTTTAGCGATTGTAAACGTGTACTTCATGCATTTTTTGTATCGTTAAGCTAACTTCTAAGTATAGTTTGCACGATATAAGGACTACAAAATTAAAAATTGTATACAAAATATTCAAAACAAACCACCAACTGAGCAATAAATACAATATTTCATCATAATTTAGGAAAGAATTAAACTTATGTCTATTTCTTCTTTATGCAATATATTATTATCAACTTGCTACAAATCATTAAAATGTTTTTAAACCTGAAATAAAGCAAGTAAGAAACGAAGTTTTTCAAGTGCAAGACTTGTCACTGTAACGATACTCAACAATCCAGCCAGTAAAGTATTTTTATGACGTTTATATCGAGAAAGACTAGTTGATACGATTAATGCCTCCACCAGGAAAGCCCGGGATCAGTAACGCTCAGTTATCAAACCTTTAGGATGCGCTTTTATCAATGGATACAATTTTTGAGTTGAGAAATTTTTGAGCTCCTTGAACGACTAGAGACGTCCTTTTAGACTACAAGGTATCTTTGTAGACGCGATCTGTTGGTAGGCGTCTTGTTACGAGGCTGTTTAGATGAGGACTCTCAGCCGGCTAGGACCCTGTCGGCCTCCAACTCTGTCCAAGGTTCAACCAAGGTTCTCAAATGCAAGTGGTTTTAAGGACTGCTGCAGCAGTTGTCTTGTCCGCTAAGCTGGTCTAGCAAGTCTAGCAAGCGTGAAAAAAGCTTATTATTTTTACTTAGAACAACACTAGATGTCGTCAAGTCATGTCGGTTATTTCATGGATAACTAAACTAATTTGTCACAACAATCTGAATACTCAGGGCTCTTCCAGGTGAGACAATATTGCAAAACATAAATTACTTCATAATGTTCATTATCTTAAGTTAGGTAGATGTATTTCTCTCGACTAAATAAAATATTGTTCATAAAGTATGCGACAACCAATCGTTTTTTGTGAATAAAAGAAAGGTAATGATTATTATTCAACTATGTTTAGCATATTTGTTATAAAAGAAATTCTAAAGCATCCTCAATAATCTAACTGCAATTCTAACCATCAAAATCTTAGAATACAGAGCACCGAAAAAAGAATATCCTCACTCAACCTCAACCTAACTTTCCATCGGAATGGAGTGGTAAAATCCTACACCTCTCTCCACTAATCTCATATCCTCAGTGTCTCGTAGTGGTCGTTCACAGAAACCGTAGATGCGATAAAGCTTCTCAAACGCATCCAAACAACCACGACCCACCCGACGACGACGACGACGACGACAAAGTGCCGCTTTCTTCGTTGAGCGCAAGAGAGCCCGAAAGTCGAAAGTGTATAGTTTTAGAAGGTTGATATTCGTACTGATTAGTATTGATTTTATATGAGCTCCTTTATTTATATGCACACCAGGTACCACCGACCGCTTTCCCGCAACCCAGGTGGAAATCCTCTCGCCGTGCCGCAGCTACACGGTACCGGTCCTGCCTGCTTGGGTGTACTTATATATTATAATTTCAAATAACGTCCAAAGAGTGCCTCCAATGAGCGGTTCCTCCTGTGACTCCCGGACACGGAGAATGAGACCGAACCGAAATTGGAATATTGAGGAAAAAGGTTAAGTTAATGCATATGTGCACTCCGTTTCGCTCGCTCACACACACACACACACACGCACGCCAGCTTCGTCCGACCCCGTTTTGGGCCAAACCCGGACTCGAAAATGCAGAAATATTTGCTCTCTAATTGTACACGAGCTCGATGTCCGATGGGGTGGCGGAGGGCGAGTGGGTTAGATGGGGTAGTGAGGGGAGCAACTCCTTACACCTCTCCATTCCTCCAGGCTCGGTGTATCGAGGTGCATATAGAACTGCAAGACGGAGCCAGTACTCCTTTGCTCGCCATTCCGTACCGGAAGCACCGGCTTTGCTATAGCTGTAGTTGTTGTTTATGCATTATTATGTATGACCCCGCACACCACACCGAAAAGGAAGGGTGAGCATTTCGGGGATGGATTTTCTAATTCTTACACTTTCCAACACCTCCCGTCCTGATCAATCCCCCAACCCGCTTCCATTGCAAATTATGTACATTTATAATTGCACCCATATCTGCAATACAATGCTAATATCAATTTGATTGCATCTGTGTGCAACTTTGTGCTTTGTGCAAAGGAGTTTCAAGTGTGTGTGTGTGTTGGTGAGACGTGTCTGTATGCTCAACACCTCTCTCCCTACCCCCAGACACAGGGTGAGCCATTCGTCTTTCGGTAAAGCCGTCCGGGTGTTTTTTTTTTGCTTTTGCCAGACCGAATGGCGCAATACTTAATTACGGGTGCCGCCTAAGAAGTGAGTGCATTTCATAATCAGAATAATAATAACGCAATCGAAGGGGCCGGTTTCGTACGTCGGCATTGGGAAGGTTTAGAGGATTTTGTGTTTTTGTTTTTGCGTTTGGTTATTATTTATTTGCCAATGCATTTTCCAATTTCCATTGCACAGGCCCATCTGGTGCCGGCGGGCGTAAGGATTGGCGCTGCATACAATATATCCGGTTTCGGGGAGGGGAGCGGGGTGGTTTTACATGCATTTCAAGCTGGTAAGAATGCACCGCACGATGCACAGACACACGTCAGATGTTGCTCATTTTGTGGTTTTGTAAACATCGTACATACACAGCGAGAGTAAATAAAGAAGTTAGGGGATGTATAATTTGGAATTGCAGTTTTTTTATATAAATAATTTAATTGTGATTAAATCAAAGAAACATAGAAAAACAATTTTAAATGCTATTTAATTGTTGATAATACAAAATAAATATAAAATTCAAAAGATATCCCAGAAAGGTCCCAAATAATATTAAAACCTATGCAACATTCCAATAAAAAAATAGAAAACAAATAATACTTAATTAATTAAACGTAAATAAAAATTCAATGAGGTAAATTCTACATTTTTATAATAATAATTTAACAAAATTTATAATAACTAAACAATCATACACATTTAAATATTATCTTCGCTAAGCCAAAACATCCATTTTGTTATCTCCTGCCGTTAATTAAGAAACATGTCTCCGGCGTTGCATCATCGGACACAAAGTGTTGGAGGCTTTCAGGGGAGTTCTTATTTAAAATAGTTTCATTATCTACAGTCGTGCGACTGCCAGTTGCAGCGGCAGCCAGAATGTACGTGCTACATCGGTGCATCGAGTGCATCAAAAATCGCAATAATGAATCTAGCATTCGAAATCAGGCTGGGACCTCTTACTGTGCACTGTCGCCCCTGATACCCCCCCAACCCCCTCCCCTACCCAAACTCAAGTGTGTCCGTGTGTGTGCATTTCCAAACTGCCACCCCAAAACCCCCATCCACTGCAGTTTCCACCGGCAGCAAGACGCAAAATGCATCTCTTCGAGCGCCGAGAGCACCGGGAAAGGAGCTTTATGCTAATTTCACAACACATTCTGTGTAGCATGCCCCCTTTCCACCTGCTTCTCCTCTGCTGGGGTGTGCGGAGGGAGTGGGGGGGGGGAGGAAAATCCCCCCCTAACAACTATCGCATAAAGAGTTGGCCACTCACAGGCTCCAGCACACACAGCCTTCCTGCTTTCTTCCATGCCTTGCCAAATCGATATATGGACATGGGATGTGGCAAAAGATATATTTCGCATGAAAAACGAGCAGTTCGATCTTTCCACAAGCTTGAGCACACACACACACACGCACGTACAGACCTACATGCAGCTGGCACGCTCTCCATCGAAAGCATCGTTCGGGACGCTCGGGATGCCACAGTCCGTACAGTGTGGGCGCGACGTCAGGACTCTCGGAGGCAGCAGCAGCAGAGTTTGTGCAAGTTGTTGTGGCGATGTGCGTATTGTGCGATTGTAGTTTATCCCGGCACACATACAGTACGTGTACGTGCCGTCCCCAAGTACGACCAAGTACCAACCAAACCAACCGGTTCCAAGAGAGTCCTCGTACGAGTCCTGTCTTGCTGTGGGACGACGACGACGAACCACGGTACACACGAGCGAACGAAAAGGGAGAGCAATACCAGTACGGAAGGTGGGTGGAAAAACATGTGGGAGGGGGGGATTGGGGAGGAGAGTTTTCCATCGTCGTAGATATAATATTGAACAAGTTTAATAAGCTTGTTTTCTAAACATAATTAATGCATTATAATTTATATCGTATTTTGCAACATGCAAGCACATGGAACGAACATGGAATGGATGGTAAGTGGTGTTTGGGTGTGTGCGACCACATACACATAAGGAAGGGTTCGGGGGACACCGAAAGAGAGAGCAAGGAGACGCCGAGTGCCGGAAGAAAATTGAAAACTCACCAAAAATGTTGAGCCACCAGCTATCAAGAGGTCGTTCAAGTGAGGAAGTGTTGTCCCTGGGCGTACTATGGAAAGCAGGATGGGGAATACAGACAGAAGGAAGGTCGGGGAATGCGAGGGAGACTGGAGGGAAGGGATAGTGTTTGCCAATAGTTCCCACATAAGCGGGCCTGAGCACAGTTGGCGGGAAAGGGTTAAAAGTGAAACGCAAGAAAAGCATACAGCGAAGACCAAGTGACCGGAACTCGGGGAGACAGTGCTGGGACGCGCTGCGTGAGCGAGTGAGAAAGAAGAGATTTTCCGCACACTTTTCTCCCTCTCACCGTTGGTCACCCCCTTGAACTTGGAGTGTGGTATTATCATGGCGATTGTATTTCTTGCGCGCCCAATGAATCGAACAGACTCGGACTTGGAGGACCCGTGAGAGGACCTGTGAGAGGACCCAGGCAGGGGTTGGGATTTTGTGCATCGACTGGGGGGAGGAAATGGAAAATCCCTGATGGAAAACTATGACGAGCATCGACGACGACGACGACGACGACCAACTTGTGGACTTCTGGGCTGGCTGGAACTGACCGGTGCGTCGCCTTCGTCGGCAGGCGAATGGAAAATAAGTATTTATTCGCCAGGTTGTTGTCGGGTCTATAATTGATAGGGTACGGAAAAATACATGCGTACGAAGATACAGTTTTCTATGGCTTCGCTGCACGGGCCAACGGTTCAGCTGAATTTGCATTTACTGGCCAGGAATTGGAATTGGTTGTGCATTAAAATGAAATTAATCAAATGTTTGCCGATCAAAAATGCAAAGCCTAGATAAATTATGGCTTTTTATATGGCGAAAGTTGCTAAGAAGATGTTTGTATATTGGATTGGTATTGGCAGATAAGAATATATCAAATTTGAATAAAATGAGCTCAACAATAAAACATAAATTCCTATTTAACTGATAGTGAGGCAGACAAATTGATGAAGAATATTTCAAACTATTCATTGAAGTTCATTCTTAATGATCCTATTAAACTATTATTAGCAACACAACTATATCAGATATACAACCTGGTCTCCAACAATAATTACAGAATCTTAGATATTCCAGTAAACATACCACAACAAAAACCACACCAACACGCTAATGTAAAATAATTTGTCAGTCACTGTAACACATTACAGCTCGTCTCGATTGCATCGGCTCAGTGCTCCATAATCCCGGAACCCCATCAATCCATCTCCCGTCGTTCCTTGCCCTTATCCCCCTCCCTCCTCCTCATCTCTCTCAGTATTTCTTCCTCCAGCAAGGGAAGGCATCACATTGTAGCATATTAAAATGCCTACCGGATGTAAGGATTGGAAGGTCAGCACACGGAAGGAATTGTTTAAACCATGCAACGTGCCCACCATCCAATGTGTGTGTGTGTTGAGTTGAATTTGAAGAAGTGCATGTACTACTTTTGCAGTTGTTCGCAATCGCACCGCTCCAGTAGTGCACGCAGAACAGAGTGTCCTCCCGCAAGCATCAGATCTCTCGCTTTTAAGCCAAGGAAAGAGCACTCACTCACACACAGAATAGAGTGCGTGTTTTCTCTACCTTTACCGATACCGCGATGAGTTCCTCCCGGGTGGGCTGATCTATAAAATAATTTTGTGTTTAATTTTAAAATCGTAAGTAGTAATGTCCATCCCTGGCACAACCTGTGGACCGGTGTGACCGGCGCACACAACACGCGGCGGCCGTTTGTGGAGGGTTTCGTCGGACGGCAAATGAAATTATAGAGTGTTCGCTTCCAAGACCTACTCCAGCGTATCGGCGGGAAGCAGGGGTGGTGGGGCGTGCGAGGGAATCATTGGAAACAACCACCTCCACAAAGGCATCCGCCAACCGGGCGTTTGGAAGAGCATTGCACGAGGGACGACACGTTGTCGGCTGTTTTTAAATGCAACACCCTTGCTGCTCCTGTTGCAACCCTCATTTAACCACCCCTACCCCCACCTCACCAGGGGGAGGGAGGGCGGGGTAAGCGATGGTGTGGAATGCATGAAAATACATAACACTCCAGAACGGACACTCACACAAGAAGAAGAGCCTGGCGCTTGTTCGAGACGGACATGTTCGAACGACTCCTGTCAGCAGAGGGTCCTGCCGGGAGAGAGAGTGGAAAGTGGTGGGCCAATGCTCGAATCGAATCGAAAGGATACGGCTGGCCACCGATGAAGCCCTGGGCACACGTACGCCGGCACACGTACACAAGAAATCGCTCATATGTGGCTGTGTGTGTGTGGAGAGTTGGTGTATGCAGGCGGCTTCTCCATCGTCGTCGTCGACGTCGGTTCGGAAGGACTTGCCTTTGGAGGACTCCGACTCCGACTGCTACACATAAAATGTACGATGAGGCACACTCGCACACACACACACACACAAGCCTGGACCCACACAGCTACACACGAAGGTAGCATTAATATTTCGAAATGAAGCTCATTTGCATTTAAATAAGGTGGCGAGGGTTCGTTCGAATGCGGACTTCTCGATCTCGGGTGCGGTCGGGCAAAGTCCTTGGGTCGGGAAGTGGGTTCGGAACGCTCGGCAGGCGCAAGGGGGTTGAGGTGAGGACTGTTGGTGAGGTAGACTAATTACTGTAACAGTATGAAATTTAGGGTAAAGATGGTAAAAGATGTGTTGCTGCTGCTAGTCGAACCTGGCGCCGATGGTGGAGGTACTGCTGGTGAAGCAGCGGGGGTTTCGCATAACAACATAAACCATGCATCGATTCCGGAAACCTACCAGCACCAGCTCCACCTCCACCTCCATTCCCTTCTTTTTGGTCAACCTAGACTAATGTCTAATCGATTGGGAAAAGTTGGACAGCCCGGCGGGCGAGTGTGCCAACCCACAACAGCAATGTGAGGAGCTGAGGCCTCCTATACTCTCCACAGTGCGCAACACTTGGTTATTTCTTCCCGATTCCTAGATGATTGTCGAGTGATGTATGTGTATGTGCGCACGTAGGGACAAATTCTTCTTGAAGCCTTTTTATGGGTGTATGTGCGAATATTATTGACAGACCCTTTCCATTACTGAGCACACATCCCTGCACGGCGAGGATGCACATTTGCATCCCATTTTCGGGCCAGGGCCGATGAGTGCACCACACTAATTAAAAACTTGTACCTTTTCGGTTGGCTACCTTTCCAGCCTGATGAGAGGTGCAAGAAGAAGGACCACCCAACCGATGCCGATTCCCTCCGCAAGTAACAAAGTTTCGTTGGGTGGCATTCGAAAGAAACACCCTCAGCAATTCCTGGGACATCCGCTCACGTTCTGCAGAAAAAAGGGAATACATTAACCGTTTGGACGTTTCCCGCTGGAAGTTCAATCTTTCCCATCAAGCGCTCGTCAATAGTTCATCTCGTAAAAGGGCGACCGATGCCCAATACACACACACACACAATCGAGACAAGATCAAGCTAAAGCGCAACCCGACTCGAGCAGCTATTTATTTCGAATTTATTTCACTCTGCTTTGACCTCTTCCATCTCGGCGTTGGAGTTTTCTCCCGTGTTGTGTGTGTGTGTGCGTGATTCGGAAATTTAAACATTCAAATGAGAACCAAATCGTTGTACACAGTGGCACTTCGGAGTACGGAATCTTGCGACCAGGACCCGGGAGAAACAATCGGGAACAGGAAACACAGTGCTGCGCTCGGGCACTTCTCTTCACGAGACACACAACAACACAACCGACCCAAGACCCAGGCACGAGAACACAAGAGGGCAAAAAATCAAACAAAGTTTTATTCCAATTCCCATTTTCTCTGCTTCCCGTACCCTGCACCCACACTACCCTCATAGCCGGTCCTTCACCACGCTCATTCTTCATTATGTTTGAGGAAGAATAATCAATTTTATTGAATTTTAAATGAACTAATTAAAATTTTAAAAGTTGCTGCTCGCTCCAGCCCCGAATGTGTTTAGTGTGCATGTCTTTATTTTCCCCCCCCCCCACTGGTTCCCCCGCCCTGCCAGCTCTGCGTCCCTTCTCCCACTTCCTATCGCTTCTGTCTATCGCTCGCCGGGCGAACGGAAGGTTAGTCCGCGCTAACTTCTGTCCTTTCGGGACAGACACAGACAGGCGGGCGCGGAAAACTATGTCTACCGTTGGTGTATGTCTCGCTCCAGGCCCCCCAAAAAACCGGGGGCGCAGATCCGGGCGCTTATCTGTTCGCCTTATGATGCTGCTTTTCCCCGTTTGCGACTGTAAATCGTTTCCACCGAGTCGGACTCGCATCGTCTTTGGTTCGCTCGCTCGCTCTCACCCGGCTTCACTCATTCTGCATTCAGGAATCAATTTAAATTAAATCAACCATTGACAAAACAGTCACAACACAGCAGTAGTAGCAGCAGCAGCAGCAGCAGCAGCAGTGCCAGAACATCATGACTTCACGATAATTCTTCATCTGTAAGCGTATGCGGCAATAAATTACCCTCGGTCTGCCGCGCCAATCCCAACCGTTGTCTTGGTCCCGCGACTTGGTCTCCAGGTGAAGGGACGCTGTGTCCGGAGTGAAGTTTTGGAAAACTGGAAGTTGTTCCATCATTTGGAACCGTTCTCCGATCGAATCTGCTCACGTGTATGTACATCTTTTGCTCAATCCACCATCCAAGCCTCTCGCCCTCTCGCCTTGTCCTTATCCACCGGACCGAAACCGGGTTGAAGAAACTTTAAGAAGTGGACCATACGAAGTAAACGGTTTTGATATGTACATACACAAATTCAAGACATCTGATTTCCTTCCTGCACTGACCAGCCACCGGACACAGGATGCAAGATCCGGGAACTATATTGGTTTTTGGGAGGATGGGTATACAGGATCTGCCCATTGTTCTTCTTCCTGCTGGAGCACTCTTTCCAGCCCTCGCTTGCTTATACATAGGAACTACAGCTAAAGTTTCAACGCTTGCATTAGGAGAGCCCTCGGCCCACTGGACGACCTCTTCAACCCCTTCGCTACAAGAGCCTGAGTAGCAGAAAGGTCCAGTAAATGCGAGGACCACAGGAGATAGAGCTATAAATTGAGACGAAAATCAAATTATACAAAATCGTAAGAAAAGGAAATTTTAGGGGGATTAGTATTTCTCATTAATGCAAAACTATGGCTTAATTGGAAGCCATACACAATATTTCCTCGGCCGGTGTGTCACACACACACACACACACGTATCGGGCGTTGTATGTGTGCTGCCACTTGGCACTCTTTCTGCCCCTCCTTGCTGTCCACTCGTCCGCTCTATGTATTATCGTTATCATTATTTTCATTATTTCCTATGTAGTACACACCGTCCAGCGTTTAAGATAGTTTCCCAGCACCTTCCGCATCATCATCATCGCATAGTCATCGTCGTCGTCGGTGGGAGAACTCCAGCAGAGTCCGGTTCAATTCCTTCTCCCACCTGACAAGCATCTCCGGACTGTAACTCGTGAAGATTCCCAGCAAGGACGGCGACGACGCCGACGATGACTGCTTCCTGCCGTACCCCAACCAAAGTCGACTTGGTTTCGGGCGAGATCATCTTTACTCTTTCCGAACCCCGAAAGTCCAGAGCTCTTCCGTTTGGGGTTGGTCTCTACCTCCGTGCAAATCCCAAAGTTTCCATTCCAACCAACATTCCTTGCCGATGATTGTGCCCGAAATATCTGGCTCGGGCCCGTTTTCGGAACGGTGGTCAGAGTTGCCAGGACTGCTTCCCATCCAGGACGAAGGACATTGTCCAGCTAAACATGCTCTGTCTCTCTCTCTCTCTCTCACTCGCTCTATGTCTTTCCTACCTCGTCTTGGATGTGTCCTGCCCATGTCGAAGGAACCAAAACTCCCGGACAGCGCCACCTTTCGCTCGAATGCGTCCGTCGTCTTCGTGTGTCAGACCGGACGGTGGGGGAAAACATTATCTAATTTCCAGATTTGCTTTCGCTCTACAATAATAATATGTAAATCTGTTTATGGGCGCACGAAAGGCATACCCCCCCTTCATTCCTCCGGGATCTTACCCCGGTCCGCATAAAAAAGGGAACGAGGAGCGCGGTGGTGCAGAGATGCGGCAAGGGCCAGCCCCAGGTTCGCTTGCGAAAGCTTTGCGGTTTTCTCGACGAGAAGGTTCGCATCATCATTGGAGACGAAGGTTCATTCAGGGTTCATGGTTAAACGGGGGGAGGGGTGACGGTTACGGGAGAAGAAATGGTGGCAAAGATTCTATGATAACACTCGTCCCAAAGAAGTGCGAGAAGGAGCTCCAAGCCGAACACAGTCAGACAGCCGCCCGAGATGCCTGACCGAGTGGGAACGTTGGACGAAACAACGTCGGTCCCAGTGGTTTGGGGCGAAGAACAGGAAATGCTCCATGTACTTCCATCTTGGTACCGTTGTGGCCAAGCTGGGTGGCATTGGGGTGTTGGGGTTGGATGCTGGCTGGATCCCGAGAAGTGGTTGCAAATGCTTAAAACCCCGAGACAACGTAATTGTATCACTGATTAGTAATTTAAGGAGGAAGCTCACACCGAATCGTAGACACGGACGCACACACACACACACTCGCCAGCACCTCAACGTTAGCGTCGTTTGACAGTTTTATTCATTCGGTTGGCCTTTTTCACCTGCCTGGGAGACGAGATTTATGTATCTCAGTTGCAAGATATACTCTTTTAAAATCTCATCAACCAAGTAAACATAGATTGTTTGTATAAAGCGTTTAGACAAAGCAGACTCTAAAGTTTAGTTTTTATAAAAAGAATTTGGAAATTAAGGAAGAATTTTGGAAAAAGACAGAGACACAGACCGGATCTGAACATCGAGAACAAAACGGTCCATAAATAAACCCCTAAAGAAGCTATTTGCGAACTAGGAAAATGGAGAACAGAGCAACAAAACCGAAGAAAATTATAAATATCGTTAATAACTCGCTAATCACATGTTTCCGAAACAGACACAGCAAAGATCAATCAAACCTCAGAAACCCTTTCATTTAGAACCGGGAAACATTAAAACAAACTCCCCAAAAAACACGATTCTCCTCTTCTTCGGCACTCAGTCGCAAGCTCTAGCAGAACTATGTCAATCTTATCCATTTCAATCCTCCAATCATCGAACGGTTTCACCGAGACTCGTGCACCCATTGATATTCTCTTCGTGGCATAAGATTTCGCATTAAAATGAGCCAACACACAGAAACAGCTACAGCCCGCGGACGGGTAACCTACAAAGCAACACACATCCAAAGCATATGTGAAGCAGGAGAGACAAAACCCGAAACGAAATGACTTGATCGAATAGCGTGTTAATCGTTCGGCAAATATGCATTTAACAACGAACAAAACAACATCAACCGAGGGCGCTCGTAAAGTCGGGAGGCAGAAAAGGAGCGATTGCCAAGATTCCTTTCCACCGTGTGCTGAGTTTCGTTGAGTCCCGGGGCCTGCGAAAACGGCCAAACATTCGAGCAAAGTTGGGCTTGGCTCTAGGGCGCGTTCCGTGTGTGTGTGTTTGTGTGTGCTAAATAATTAAAGCACCCACTTACATTCCATCGATGATCGCGCGCATATAAATATGTTACATGCCTTGTACGCCCTCTCCCCAGCTCACCTCCGTATCTTCCCCCCGAAAGCATCAAGCAGAGCCTGCTCATATTCTTGAGCCAGAGTCCGGGTGCACGTTAAAACACAAAAGAAATAAAATCCAAATTATCATACAAAACTCCAAACCTCCTAAGCAACCTTCTTGTGTCAATCTGCACATTCGCATTCGCCTGACAGTAACTGGCTTCGTTCCATCCGTTGCACCGTCCGTTCTACTTCCAAAAACTCTTTTGGCGCGAAAATGCAATCGAACGGTATGCGAGCCAGCAGCCATAATTGTTGGCGTTTTCCCCATTCAACCAAATGCAACAGCCAAACACAAAATCTTCGCTCGTAAAATGTGGCTTCAAAACCGAGGGCCCAACAATAAGGTGATCCTCAAAAAAAAAAGTCCAGAATGAATTAAACAACAAAAAATAGCACTATTACTTCGAAACCTCGGTCGGATGGATGAGACAAAGCGATTTGTACGGAACTTCGCGCACAAAAAAAAAAAACAAAAGGGAAACCCAAAAAATCGCGAAAACCTCAGCCCATGGGTGTAGATCGCGAGCCGAACGTATTAAATAATTAATTTTCTAGAGAGCAATAAATAATTTGAAAAATTCGCCTGTCAAACGCGCGCTCTGGCTGGCCCTCATTCTGGCATTGGTCCGGGTGCTCCGCCTCGGCTGGGTGTCAGAGAATTCATTTCGCGGTGGTTGCTCGGTGGAAGAACAACATCAACAAACGGCGATTTCTGAGGCCGAATCCTTCGCGGGATGACAGGGAGACGAGAAAGAGCTGAACCTCAAAAAAAAACCTCAAGACAAAACATTAAATCATCAACGCAAAAGGGGCAACGAATGGTGTGTCTGTGCCTGCGTGCTTGTGTGTGTGTGTGAAGCTTATTTAATTAATACTTATAAAAGTTCACCTATAATAATTACTAATTATATTAAGCAGCCTTCCCGGAATCCTGGAGCGTCGTAAGTTCGTGCCGGCCAAAACGGACGGCCGAAAGGGAAACGCCGAAGAAAACATAAATCGCAAGAATGGCCATGCATTTATAATTACATGGGGCGTGAGAGAACGAGAGAGAGAAAGAGAGAGAGAGAGAGAGAGAGAGAGAGAGAGAGAGAGAGAACGAGGGACACGCACACGCGGTTCTTGCGTGTATTGAAAATTGCATTCAAACGGCTGCATTTGTTAACCCTTCAAGTGATGCAAACTAACAACAATAATCGTTGCTAATTTTATGTAGATAATCATAGTTTTTAATTGTATTGAAACTCGATTGTTTATAGTTTAAAATTAATAAAACTGGAAGTTAATTTTATTATTCTGCTCTCTAGTTCTCTCCAGAAATAAAAACAACACTGACTAATATTTTTATATTTCTATTAAATCTGCTCTCAAATGTTGCAGAACACAGCTTTGTACTGTTGCATATTGGACAGAGAAATATGAAAACGCACCGTACAAATATCCGAACCCATCCAGCCGTTCGTCAACAGTCAATCGCTGGAACGGTCCCCCGGTTACGACACAAAATAATACGCCAAGCACCATCAACGCCATCGTTCGCTCAATCATCACGGCAAACAGAGCGCCATAAGCTAATAAAAGTCGTCTGCAGAAGCACTGCACAACGCACACGAAACACAGCGCAAATAAACGTAAAAGAAGCGCCCCACTTTAATACATATAACTCAAACAAAATATAACAGCAAAGAAAAAAAACACAAGAGAAAACAAAAACCAGACACAGATGCACAAGAAAATGCTTCAATCTGTTCGAACACAAAGCAACAAAACAGTTGACACAAATACGAAAAACAAAATCAAAGCAATGCACAATACGCACGCACGCAAAAATAGAAAACAATCAAACCAGAACAAATAACAAACGCCTGCACATATGCAACCGTGCGT